>JACEGR010002306.1:0-133123 GCA_014170235.1 Listronotus bonariensis | reverse complement strand
ACCAACAACGCGCCTCTTTGAAGACTTTCCATGCTGACGAGCGCTACCGAAGTATATCGATTTTTTAATGATTCATATCTAAGTAAATAACTTTAGTTGTAGTTATTAAAGCGTCCACTTGTAATACCTGAATATCTAATAATATTAGGGAAGGTCTTTTCTGCCTTTATTAATGGAAACTTTGTCATAGATGCATTTAATAAACACAAATAATAAACTTAATTACCACAATTAAACTGCAACATAGTAAATCTGGTAAGATTTTGGTTAACACGTAAATGGGATTGTAACTAAAAACCAACTTAGTTAGTGTTATAGAAATTTATTAACAGTAATACCTTGATTTCAGAAAGATAACTTTAGTTCCCAGAAAGATCAATCTAATATCATTATTAAAAAATAGCTATGTTACTAAAAATAAAGAGATGGTTATTAACAGAAGCAACTGAAAGGTAGTTTAATTAACTGTTTTCTTTCAGCAGATTTCAACTTCTTAACTATTAAATTTCCTCCCAGCCCCCTACTTAAATATTGTGGCACCTTTATTACCAAAAATATTTATCAAAAAAGCAAAAGCAAAAATATTTTTTAAACCCCGTATCACGTAAATCATCCACTTTGGATTGATGGTAGTAGAGCTAGTAAACCTTTAAGTAACGTTAGACCTGTAAAGCTGGAAATTTGTATAGTGATAAGTCATAGCATGCTAAGTACGAAAATCATCACCTGGCAGGCATTAGCCGTACACATCATCACCCTGTTCATTTAAAAAATGTAAGGTGAAAAAAATTGACAGGAGATTTCGATGTGCACAAGTAGCTGCTAGGCGAATCGAAAGGTCAGGGCGGTCATATCGACTTTCTGAGGGGGGGGGCAGATTATCAATAAATGCCCAAAATGCCCATATTTGCCATTACACATGTATGAAATACAATGAAATAGAAAGGATGTAGCATCCAAGGGGGGCCAGTGGCCCTCATGCCCCATCCTATGACCGCCCTTGAGGTGTTAACCTGGTTACCACGAGATTACTATCAAGCCTGTTATTTTCCTAAAAGTGTTTTACAATTTTTATATTTTGGTTGGATGTTTGGTTGGATAGGATAAACCACACTATATATTTTTCTAAAAACAATTCTACAGGCAATTCAAGAAAATACATGCATTACATGTTTCTTTTCACAATGGCGTTTAAAAATGTCATGTCAACCGCCATTTTTATCAATTTTAAAACAAATAAATGATGCCAAAAAGGTATACAATATATTTAATAAACTCCATATTCTTTCATCAAAAACATTAATTTTATTGAAATAGAATGGGACGTTCGGCAATAAAGAATCCTCACAATTCAATGAAAATCATTTTCATCTTAAGCTTCCTAACTTAACACTTATTTATTAACCTTTGTTAATTATTCTCAAGTCCTAAACTTCATAGTTTTTAAGATAATTAGCAGTTACACGCTAGGTTTCCTTAAAATGGCGAAGAAAAAATATATTTTTTAACGTTTCACCATTATATATATATTAATAACTTAAAAACTATTTGGTTTAGAGATCGGGTATAATTAACAAAAAAGGTTAATAAATATGTTAGGTTTAAATTAAAGGGCTTAAGAAAGTGGTTTCATTTGAATTATTGAAGTTCCATTGCCGAACGCTTTCAATTTCTCAGGCACTTCCGGTAAAACGGGAAATTGCATTTTTACGGTAAAAAGGTATAAGGTTCATTAAAAGTATGTAAAATCGCATCAGCCCTTTTTTGAATTATTTGTTTATTAACAAATCGATAAAATGGCAGTTATAATATGACATTTTCGAACACGATTTTGTCAAAAACTAATTAAGATAGGTATAACAAGTAGTACATGTCATCTTGAAATTGCTTGTAGAATTGATTTTTATAAAATATATAGGGTGTTATTAAAATTCCAGTTGGGAGCACTTTCGGTTAAAAACTGATATGCTACATAAAATCTGAATTATCAAAACTTTATCCTATCCAACCAAACATGCGAAAAAATTAAAAAAATTGTAAAATACTTCTTATGAAAATCATCAGGTTTGATAGTATTCTCGCGGGAACCTGTTAATACACCTTGTCTGATTTGCGGTATACTACTTGTGCACATCGAAATCGCCTGAAATTTCTTTTTTAAAACTTTCTATACTATGCATGAACTTAATCATAGAAAAATTTTTAGCACGTCCCCCACGAAAAGGTAGCATTTAGGTGTACAGGTGTTCACGTAAGTTGGCGTCATATAGAAAACTTTTTATTATTGATTTTACGAAGAAAAGTTATTCCTCATTAAAAATTCTGCATGGTCCAAAACCTAAAAAGCAACCATCAAATATCAAATTGAATTAATTAGTCGTCTACGTGGTTTGATTCAAAAATTTAATTTTTGCTTAAAAATAAAAGATGTTTAGAATCGCAATATTTATATATGCAATTTTGTTTATTTACGAAAAAAACTGCGATAACGGTGGTGCACTTAGATTTGGACATTTCTGCACTACATTTTATTATTATAAATGTCAAACGACGCTTTAAAATAAACTTTTAAATTTGTTGCTGAAACAAGAAGAATGTAGAATGCACTAAGGTACAAACTTAAATTTTCTCGATTTTCGCAAAAAAAGAGTTCAAAATATTTGTTTTCTTGGAAATGAACACATTAGAAGTAATTTGTAATTCAAAACATCTTTTCTTCATAACAATTCCAGCAAAATACAGGTAATTTACTCTACAAGAATTACATTTTTGCCAACCCGTAGATGACTGATACAATTTGATATCTATTGGTTTTATTTTTTTAGATTTTGACCATGCAGAACTTTGTATAAAAATACATTTTTTTTTTTGTAAAATAATAACAAAAAAGTTTTCCATATGACGCCAACTATGTAGAGATACTGTATGCACATTAAAGCTTTCATAGTGTTTCATTGATCTTTAAAATTGCTTAGGACCTAAAAAATCAATTTTAATTTTCAGAAATTGTGGTTTGCTATCACCCTCTTCCCCTCTCCTGAAATAAAAGTTCTAAAATTATATAAACATGTTAATTCCACTAGTTGCTAAACATTTATTTATTTTCAGAAAATCTCACAATCTCACGTGAGATATGGAGAGGTGATTAAACCCAAATCTTACAAAATCTAACCAGAGGGGATGTGGGACTAAATAATTAGAAAAAAAGAAAAACTTAATATGTAATTTATGGACGCTTCCTTAACACTGGTTGAGTGGGGTACAATTATCTGCTAATACAGAAAGAAATGCTGTAATATTATTATACATTTAACAAAAATATTAATTTGGCACTTTTCACATATTGGACGAACTCGTGCAAAGGTCGCCTTGTTTAAATGTCGGAACTATTTGTTTATTCTCTACCTGTTGGTTTTCTCCGTGTGTTAGACCGTCTCTTTTTCACGGTATTGTCTGTGAAACTTTGACTTAGCTACTGCTGTATAGAAAGAAAACGCATGTTACTTTATTGATAAGTATATTCTACAACTCTGCCCAAGCTTAATTAACAAAGGCAAAACTGAAGATAAGAACAATTTTTTATACTTATTTTCCCGTATTAAAAAGATACAATACAAAAAAATTAGCTGTGGAAGAATTTCTTTTCATTTGGTAGTGGACTAAAGTATACAATAGTAAATACCCTAAATAAAACCTACATTTACTTAAGCTTGCAAAAAACAGCGAGCAGGTCGCGGCGTAGATGCATTGACGCACGTTGTAATACATTAAATTATTGCCCAACAGTCAAACACGCGCGTATCGTCGCCGTCCGCCTGGCGTGTTACGGTCGTGTTTTTATATGACAATGACGCGCTTATGTCACGCTAACGCCCCGTCCTGCTCGCTGTTTGCCAAAAGCTTTACCTAAAATTGATATACTTCCCAAAAAAATTATCGCATAACCTCGGGTTTTTCTAAATGCATATATTTCCTTTAATAATTGACGCATCAACAAAATTGAAGGGTTGTTTGCAAAACCGACCAATGTTATTTTTATTATGGAAGCAAACCAAGCAATGTCGAGTTTTTTTCCTTATTTACAAAAAAACTGATGCTTATATACTTGATATTTACGAACATATTACAAAAAATATATAGAGTGAGCCATATAGGTTGACTAAGTTTTTTTTTAATATTCCGAAAATATTTAAAATTTTAACATTGGCTGTTAAAAAACCCTTTAATTTAGTAAAGAAAATATCAGGAATAAGTAAGGATATGATTTTTATCTCAAAAATGTTATTACTTCCGTTTAACAGGATACTATATAGAGCGCTTTGATTTTTTTTCAAAAACGTTTAACGCCCTTTAGGCTGTATTATTTAAAGGAAATATTATATTAATTTTTGTAAAAAGTGTACATTATTATTCTAGGTTAGTGTCCGAAATAAATTTATATTTCGTTTAAATAACTTAAATTTATCCAAAAACAAAAATAAACATGTTATATGCGGATATAGAAACCTAAACTGGAATCAAAAGTCACGATCATGATTTAAGAATACGGTACCTGTACACAAAAGAGTTGGATGTATAAAAAAATTAATAAAATACCAAGAAATGCCAAATAAAAAGCCCTTATAAGTGGCAAGAGATACACGGATTTTTTTATTAAATAAAATTCCTGGTCCTGACTCGTTATAATTTTTTTAAATGGGTGGTTAAATAAAAATAAAATAAAATAAATAATTATGTTTTTATACAAATTAGGCTATTCAAATTTATATGTATCTGGGTCATAAGCTAAGTCTATCTTTAAAATTTAGAAGAACTAGAATTTCATTAAGCGCTTTTCGTTTTTGAGATTAAGCAAAAATAAAAACCTTATTTTTTGTTTTTATACTTCGATATCTCCATATTGACATGACAAATGACTTTTAATCCCATGTTAATTAGTGTATTCCTTTTAACTTGTAGAACCGTTCTCTGAACTGTCAATAGTGTCAAGAACGGTTCTACAACATAAAAAATGTCAAAAACTGTAGAAGGAACACCTATGGTATCCTTCCGGGTGTTTCTAGAGCATAAAAGGAATACAGCAAATAAAGCAAACCACCTTGTATATTATGTAGTAAGTTAATTATAATTGATAGTAAACATTTTGAAACAGAGTTTTTTTTTCAAACAACGTGTCCAAGATAAAAAGGGCCGGTATGGACATCTTGGAAATGGTAAGGAATACATATTTGGTAAAATAAGAACAAGGTTAAGGTTTTATTAGCCTAATAATATGCTTTTTATTAAAGTTTAAGGTATCCGCAAAAAAAAAAAAAATTAAAAATTTGTTTTATTTTTTCCTGGTTTTATTTAAAATCAGATTTTAAAAGAAATTTCACTTTTGGGTTGCAAATTTTTTTGGTCTTTTTAATGGGTGGTATTTCATTTAAAATGCGACGTTTAGTTTTCATTTCATGCATATTAAAGTACATATTTAAACGGTATATTGTAAAATTTTTATTTAAAAATTCCGAAAATTTAGCCGTTGGGACTTTATCTTCCTTGATGTATAAAAAAAATGCTATTGCCGTAAACAGCACAACTCATTATTGGTTCATCCAAAATCAAACAACCAAAAATATTTTGTAAATAAATGGATAAATCTCGTGACTGGATCGGAAAAAAATGTTTGACAGCTTTTTAACAAAAAAACGCAATTTTGGTCAAATTTTCGCCATATACTGGCTCGAAAAATTTAGTTGTAATGGTAGAAAAAATTCTTTTTCAGTCATTTGATAACGTTTTTTTAAAGCTGTGTGCAAAATTTAAACAAAATCGCTTCATAACGTGTCCACCGAGTTAAAATATTGAGTTTTGAGTAACGCGTTTAAAGTTTTAAATGTTGCAGGGACTTGGTTGATAGGCGAAACTTCTGAAGGGTCTATCTCTAAAAATTTTAATCGAATCAATTTAAAATTTTGGGAAATATTTTAAACTTATTGTACTATTTAATAAGATAAAAAAAAACAAAAAAAAACATTTTTTTAAAATTTTTATATTCACCTAAATTTATTATTACAATATCAAAAACATATTTAAAAAAATAAAAAGGCAATTTATTTTAAAATGGGATTTGAAATAGGACCAGAAAAAAATAACACACATTTTTAATTCTTTGGTTTTTCCGGTAAATATTCGTAATTTTAAAACGGTTTAAACAGCATAATCTTAGGAACATAGAACCTTGACCCGTATCTCTTACCATTTTTAAGATGACCATCCTTATCTTGGATACGTTGTTTACCTTTAAATAAAATAATATTTGGCTTTTATTCCGTCATATTATAGAAAAAATAAACTTTTGTTCCATCAATAATATAATAAAAAATAAGATTACTTTAAAAGAAATAAGTAAAATAAGATGTTGGATTTTGATTTATTGGATAGACTGGAGTGTATTTGTTAGGGCTGGATTTCCTTTTCTAAAGCCGCATACAGACCGGTGTAATGCAACCTGGAATGCAACATGCAACACAACAAGACTCGCACGTTTGGACGGTTGCGCGTAAAGGTCGGGCCTCACATATCCACAACGAGCCCGTGCCCGTCGTTTCCCTGGTGAATGTGGGGATGTATGCAAAAATGTTGGTTTAGTCAAGCGGTAATATGACAAAATATACCACGGTTTACGTTACACCTGATTATAATTTAAATCTTTATAAATAAGGTAACACAGTTTTAAGGTTTGGCCATATATACCTACACTGAGTCCTCCACCGTAGCATGGCTGTGTCTCGATTTTGCAATGTATCGTTGTAATCAAATGCCGTAGGCTTAAAATCACCGCTTCGTGCCCGACCACATAGCCCGCAACTGCATTTTAACAAGTAAATAAACATTAGTTTATTTGATTTCTCAAAATATTAATTTATAAAACAAAAAATAACAATGTATTCGTAAGCTTTACTTACAAATTATTCACAAGATGTAAAAATAAAATTAATTTTACACTTTCTATTACTTGTTAAATTAGTATTTTCTGTATTGTTTGTTTACAACTAACCTTTAACCACTAACTTTAAATTTGTATACGTAATAAACTGAAATAAAAGGTGACGCCCGTAAACTCAAAGCTTGGTTCGGGAAACATCAGCGCTATCCGATCCACGATTGATTTTATTTTCTCGGCATGTTTCAGACCGTACGAGACACGGTCGTGCTACGATGTGGGTCTTGTGGGACATCAGTGCGGGTATTTGTGGCCAGACTTTTACCTATACCACACTTAAAGTTTGGAATAAAAGAGAACAGAGATAAGTTGAAAAATCTGTTTTATTTAAACAAAGAGGTATACATACATAAAACAATAGACTTGGCTTGACAGAAATGCTTTGTATATTTTTGAGGGTATAAAAAGTGCTTTTGAATTTTTCTGAATTATTTGCCCCACTTTCCTCTATTATCGTGAAATCGGACTCGGTGCAGTTATGTGTGGTTCAACCTTAATGCGAATAAACGGTCGTCGCGATCCATACAGGTGTCGGTTTTCCGATTTTTTTTTACCAAGTAATATATTAAAATTAAAAAAGATCTTTTACTACAGCTTCGCTCGTCTACAAGTTCGTTTCAAATGCGGGTAAGCCTATTTGCGGAGGAGGTTGCAGCAGCGACATTAAGATCCTTTGTTGTATTGCATGTATTGTCAAAATAATTAACCCAACAGTAATGGCAATGTTGAATTTACCAGCAGGCTGAGTAGGCTGGAGCTTGAGGCGGCAAATTTTTAGGGGGCGGTAGATTTAGTTCTATTTAGAAACATTGTAGGAGTAGGAAAGTGGAAGTAAGGCCTTTTTTGCTCCTCAAAAATGTTTGATTGAAAAAAACCAATTCTAATTTAAAAAAATGTGTTTGGAAAAAAGGGGACTTTTTTTTGCTTTTCAAATTTTTTACCTAACCAAAATTTTAGGGGCAGCAAAAATTAATCGCCTACGGGCGGCAAATATGTAAATTCGCCACTGGGTGATGGTAACCATATATTATAAAACTGTACATTAGATGTATAGTAACAAGACAAAAGACTATTTTCTAAGGATAAGCATACAGAATGGGGCACCTCTTATCACAACGTATAAATTATCTTGCTTTTTTACGACTATGTGACACAAATCATATTTTTTTTAATTTCAAATAATCTTCTAATTTTTATTATATTGTTGCAAGAGCAGAAGAGCTCTTTATAATATTAAAGATGTCTAATTTTCTTAAAATATTTATTAAGTATATTTTTTCTTCTAGAGAACAGTCAAATAATGTTTTGTTTAAATTTATATTTTCAGAGAACAAAATAAACTATAAAAAATAACTATACCTTGGTTAAGAACAATAAACAAATAGGTAATTAAATATAACTATGTAAAGGGTCATTCAATAGAAGTGTCTTACTTTTAAATGGTAATAAAACAACTAAAATGAATGTTATTTATGTTTTATGTTAGTACAGTATATACCATTAAATATAAAACAGTATGTTGGCAAATAGCCACCACGGCTTCGTTGAGTATAGTGAATTTGAGATATCCAGTTTTTTCGATTACAGTTTCACATAAAGCCAGTTGAATTTAATTTGTAGTCATTTTAATGTTGTTCTGTAAATACTTAGTTAGTGGTTTATTGGCCTATACCTGACTTTCAAGTACCCCATAAAAAAGTCAATGGGCGTTAAATCACAAAATCTTGGTGGCTAACCGATTTGATTACCATGCGCGTTTGATAGATAAAACACATATGTTACCAACATTTTTTTTACAATTTGTACTTGCCCTGGAATCATGTATCTCTCTGTAATAATTTGGTAAATCTTACTGTAAACATATGCAAAATGTGGTAACATTAATCGCATCGCAAAAATTTGAACACAATTCGCAGTTAAAGATAGGACATTCTTATTGGATGACCCTTTATATGGTTTTACCACTTAAAATAATATTTTATTTTTAAGTAAAATTAAAAAATGTTTCACAATATTCTTAAGTTTATAGAGCCAATAACTAAACATATTTTATGACATCCTGTTTAAATAAGTTTTTAGATATCTAAAGTTTTTAAAGTGTCAAATGATTAAATAAATATTGGATGTAAAGTAGCAACATCAGTCTTTTTTTATTTAAAAATTAAATATTTTAAATTGTTAACCAAACTCGGGCAATTATTCATTAATAACAAAGTTTTCTTGTAAATATTTCTAATTTATTGGTTTAATATAATTCCAAAACGTTTTCTTATAAACCTAAAATTTATAAATGCTATGCTATATTATGTCATATTAAACCAATAATATATAATTGATTTTAGTTAATTTAAAATTTATTACGCCATTTAAAACATTAATATAGGTATTCTAACAAATAAAAATAATTTAAGGACTATATTTTTAAGTACAACGTTCAGGATCACAAATATTTTAATTATTTTGAAATATAATAGTTAATTGAAAAGAAACTTATTTGTCATCTAGAGAATTTTCTTCGGCTATTTCCTTGTCTCTTCGTTCCAAAGTGTTCATCAAATCTTCGTTGGAGTTGTCAGATACACTGTTGTCTTTGCAGTTGGTAATTATACTAAAAAAAGTTTCATTTAAAAAATATGTAGAGTAATTCATGGTAGATGTTCCTTTAAAATATTTTGGAAAACTACTAAAGATACATATTTTAAATATCGGCACTAGGTTTAAGTGATATTAATCTTTTTATATGGCAAATATTTTACGTCTCTGGGACTGCCTTAAACCAGAAGTGCGTATTAACTTGCTTATTAAAAAAAAACAATCTATACCTATATAATTAAAAATTTGGATTCAACCTAAGATTCTAAGAAATTTTTTTGTAATATATTATGTGTTATACCTAGGTCCTCTAGTTATGCCTAAGTTTCTTTTATTTATATTTCTTATCAAAATTGTTATTTTACTTAATTTGGAAAATTTGGTTTGTGTTGGTAAGTTAAGCAAAAAATATACAGGAGATAAAAAAGTTTCTAAATAAATTAATCCATCTAAATTTATATTTTCCAAGGTCATAGGGTAAGTGCCTTTTTAAATTTGGTTAGCAAGAACGATATTGGTAGTCTATTTTTACTACTTCAATTTATTTTAAAAATAAAAAAATATTTACATTTTACCTTACATTTTAAAAGATTATTTCCATAATAACAATATTTTTGCAGAATTTAGCACACCCAATTTTTATGCCATTTTTAAACCGCGATATCTCTAATGGTTAACTTTTGACCCTATTTTTATTAACCAGACTACCTTTTATTTTAAACAAGGAATCACCTCCTAAAATGTTTTGAATTTGTTTAGAAACACCCTGCAACTTATGTTGCAGATTTAAAGTTGAAGATTGATGTATTCTTAAGACATTTTCAAATATTTATCCGACGGATTGGGGTAGATACAATCAGCTGTTTTCAATATTTACTGGGATTTTCGGTGTCTTTTAAACACGTATGTTCAATTTGACATTTAATTATCGGCTTCGTGTCAAAGAAAACATAACCTTTTTGCTTGGTTTCTGGTCATTTGTCGTGCATGTATTTTTAAAAAATTTAACAATATTTGAGTTGATTGAGCATAATCAATAAATATTAAAATATTGTTTTCTAATTTTTCTCTCGTAATCAACATGATTAAAATTATTGAAAATTGTCTTTGGTAAAACCTGAAAAATGAAACAGCTTATTTTGATATTTCTGTTTAAACCGACTGGGTCAGCATGATTAAAGCCGAGTTAATGAACCGATCATTTTATGAAGACAGGTAGAGATTGGCTGATCGTTTTTTGAGCGAGTTTTCATGGATCTGGTTAAAACAAGATCAATTCTCAAAATTGTCTGTAGTAGGCTTTGATGGCGTTATTAAAAATCAACGATTATTAAGGAACATTAATGATCGGAGGCGTTACTTTCTTATTAAACATTAAAAATTATATTTTTATGTGTTTTTTAGAATGTATTTTGTCAATGGTAATATTCAGAGTATTGTAAAATGTTTCTGTAATTCCTATTTGCGTATACTGGAAAACATTTATACAGGGTGTCCACAAACTTTATTTGGTGATTTGCCAATGGAAAAAAATAGTTTATCGTCCTAGGAGTTATACTTTTTAAATTGTGGCTTAAAATTAAAAACAAAAAACATAGCTGTCATACTAATTTAAATATTTTGTTTTCAAGTACCTCCTATTTGGTACGAAATTTGTTGGATTAAAATGGGTCTTTTAGGGTATGCTAACGAGCCACACTCCAAGTCATAAAAAGTTGTATTTTCCGGTTTTGATTTTTTTATCTTTGGACAAACCACGAAGGCTAAAAGCCTAAATACTAACGTTCCGTGGATGTCTTAAGCGGGGTAAGAGGAAGTTTGTTGACACGGGACTTAAATACTTGAAGATTTGGGGGGAAGGAAAGACCTCGCAGGCAAGGTAGGTTCCACATTCTAGAAACTCTAGGGATAAAAGAACTAACAAAGTGGGAAGTTCGGGGCCTGTCCAGTTGGACTGTATAGAGATACATACGTGCGGCGCCACGAGTTTCTCTGGTGGGAACCGTGAGTGGAGGAACTATACTGGACAACTCTTCAGAGCAGAAGCCATGGAAGTACCTATAAAAAGCGATAAACTCCCCACAGCCCGACGATGGGCAAGAGAGGGAAGCCTTTCTGTTAGTAAAGGATTATTAATGAGACGAGTAGCTCCTCTTTGAATGGAATCAAGAATGCTTAGGGTTGTGGGAGACGCCATGCCCCAGATATGAGATCAGTATTCCAAGGGAGGTCGGATTTAGGACACATACAAAGTGTATAAATTAGAAGAGGAAAATACTTTTGGCCTCGAAAAGCTCGCGTTTGTTTTCCAAATCAGGTTTAGTCATGGATTTAGGAACCTGAAAACTGGAGTGAAGGGTACTATCGTCGGCGAAACTATGAATGGAATTAGTTGTGGACGAGAGAAGGTCGTTGATGTGAAGAAGAAACAATGTTGGTGCCAGAACTGAGCCCTGAGGCACTCCAGCATTTACTTGGTGAAAGCTTCGAAGAATGGCCGTCCACAATAACTGATATACGTCGATCAGATAGATAACTAGAGAGCCAAGTACAGAGTTTAGTTGAAAGACCATAGGAGGGAAGTTTATTAAGAAGTGCGGCATGCCAGACCTGGTCAAAAGCTTTTGGATATATTAAGAGCAACGTCTGAGACTTTCACCTAGGAACTCAAGATACTTATTCCAGCAGTGTGATATGAAGGAAAGAAAGTCTGCTGTAAATCTTTTGTGGCGACATCCATACTGCCTGTCATGCAAAATTTTGTGTTTTTCTAAATACTTAATAATTTGTGAATTATTGAATTTTTTCCATTACTTTACAAAGAACTACATGGGAATTGGGTAAAATTGGTCTATAGTTAGATGGAAGAGATTTAGATACTTTTGGGAATAGATTGGACACAGGCAGCTCTCCAGCTCTCCGTGATAGTCAAGATACCAGCGTCGTAAGAAATTGGAATGAGCTGAGCTAAGATTGTGTGCAAGTTCTGGAGCACATTTTTTTAAAACGACTGCTGGTATGCCGTCCAGCCCAGAGGATTTCTTGGTGTTAAGAGAAGAAAGGATACGCTTAATGTGTTTTTTGGATGATTTACAGGAGGGTCAAGTGTTGAATTGGCAGCAAATTGTTTAGCAAATAGTTCTGCCTTTCCTTTAGCGGTAGAAATAATTTCATCTTCCAAAGTTAGTGGTGGAAAAGAATTGGTACAAAAATTCCTACCTATGTATTTCGCAAAGGACCAGAAAGATTTGCTGCCATTTGAGCAAGAAAGAACTTTGTTTTTAATACGATTGTCAAAGGAGTCTTTGGCTTTAGAAATTGTTTGATTGTAGCAGTTTCTTGCTTCAATGCTGGCCTGTCGGTTTTCTGGACTAGGATCCTGTAGAAACTTCTTGTGAGCCTGAACTTTTAAAATTCTAGCTTTATCACCAAGATTTGGAAAACCAAGGGTTTGTGATTGGATTGTTTAGGGTTCTTGATGGTGTGTGGAATATAGGTTTCAATGCCCAATTGAATTGATTCAGTTAGTTCATTGCAAATTTCAGAAGGATCAGAGAAGAAGAAAAGCAGATGGAATCCCAGGGGTAAGTGGCGAAGAAGTCCCTCAGGCCATCCAAGTCGGCTGAGTTGTAGTGCCATACCGTGCGTGGTGGCATGCATTCAGTTACCTCGGGATGTGCAGGATAAGATATAGTAACTAAGCCATGATCTAAGCGACCTAGAGGGGAGCTGTGACAGATGTTTGATAGAGTTAGGGGTTGGTGGCAAGAAAGAGATCCAGGGGATTTGAACCATGATTTGGGACTCTAGGAAAGTAGGTGGGTTCCATAATAAGGTTGGTAAGAGAGTTACTGACAGCGAATATTTCTGGCTGCTCTGCCTTGGGGAGTCCAGTTTATGAAGAGCCCAGCCAATCCTTATATATGGACATTAAAGAAATGCTAGGCACGATTACTTCAGCCGATGGAAACTGAGAAATTATGCTATCGATCTTTGTTGAACGAAGGTCAAAGAATTCGACATAGGAATTATTAGATGGGGACTGGCTAAACAGCAGATAAATTTGGTTGAAGACTCTAAGGGAAAGTTTGAGCCAAAGGATATCAGGCCTACCCGATTCCAGATTGGAAACTTGAGCACAAACCAGATCGTTGCGGACTGTAAACACATACGCCACCATGTGGGCGAAAAAGACAAAAATAAGTCTCGTATCCTGGGAAACAGAAGGTCGCTGGTTGAAGATTTAGAACTTATTTGAGTTCCGTTGAAACAGTATGTGGGCTTAGATGACTGAAGGTGATGGTGAACGGAGTTTATATTGGTGTTAAGCCCACATATATTTGCAAAAGACAATTAAACTTCTCAATGAAGGCCTCCCTGGATGCGCCCCTCGCCCGGAGATCCGAATGGAGGGTAATTTACCTCCGGAACATTTTACTTCGGTGTGCCGCCATCATTTGTACATAGTTTGGGGGTAAAAGAGAAAAAAGAAAAGTAAAAAGAAGAAAGACTGAAAACTGACTCACACACCCAGAACCCGAAACGTCCGTTAAGACTTCACGGGTCCTTTAAAGGGTGAGTGGAGTGGTACCTCCTCAGGCGTGGAAAGCTCCTCTACCACCTACAATGATGCTTCTTACTGTGGTCTGTCATTTCCGTTTTAACAAGAAGTTATTAAACAAATTAAAAGATCAGCCAATGCCCATTAATGTTAAATACCAATAAATCAAATGTCATTTTTCTAACCCTGCAAAGGGGGAAGGTAAAAACTTTGGAAAACACTCGGTATACACGTCTTTGCCAACTCGATTCCTCCTATCAAGTTTCAATGTGATACTTGAAGAATTTCGCACTTCCATTATCTCTATTTTGGTTACTTACACAACGTTTCGGGCAATCCTTTTTCGCCCGTTTTCAAGTGTACACTTGAAAACAAACAGAGATAAGACTGCTTAAAACGTTGTGTGAGTAATTTAATTACCAAAACCAATCTATTATGTCAGTTATTACTAAGGACCTATGTTGATATAGTCAATGTAGATGTATTTTTATTTTTAAAAAACTTATGTACCCAAACAAAGATGAATATTACCTCATGAGCATCAGCACAATAAAATACTAAGCGTTACATTTTACTAGAAATGGATGCGCTCAAAAGATTTTTTTTTAAATTTTACTAGCTTTTTAATTATAACATACAAACCAAATTTATTGTGTTTCCAAATTGGCTCATACACAATTAAAAAACTAAATTTTTCTTACGTAATAATTGGTAATTTTTAAAGCTCCTGACGAGTACTCTTATAACCCCAGAATATGAAGTCAATATCTTCACCTATTACAAATGGTGGTACTTTAAAAATTACCTAAATACCTGATTTGATGGCTATATTCGAAACTAATACAGTTAGATGTACCTAATGTGGTGTTTTCTTAAAGCTCTTTTAAAGGTCTTTTAATGGTGATACTGGTAGTAATATACAGGGTAGAAGAAAAAGTACATATTTTTTTTTATTTAAGAACCCTGTATATTATTTTACCATTAAAAAGATCTTTAAATGAGCTTTAAGAAAATACCACATTAAGTACATCTAACTTTATTAGTTTCGGAAATATGGCCATCCAAATCAGGTATTTAGGTAATTTTTAAAGTACCGCCATTTTGTAATAGGTGAAGATATTGACTTCATATTCTAGGGTTATAAAGTACTCGTCAGGAGCTTTAAAATGATGTATCACTCGACCCGCCTTCTCATTTAAGAATTTTGGGGTGGTGGCCCTGGTGGTTAAGGGGTTAAAGGGGCGCTGTCCATTTTTTTGTAAAACGTTCCCTCAATAAATATCTTGACGTGTTTCGGCGATTTTCTCAAATCTGTCTCTGTTTCGAAGATAACTTGAGTGGAAAGTTTTTAAATGAACACCCTAGAGTATAATTAAGTTTTCCAATTGTAAGTTACTGTAACTTTCAGGATAAATTTGGTTTTTGTATGTTATGGATCGTTTCTAGTAGAAAGTTTATACGTATTTTAATATGTCAAGGCAAATAACCATCCTTGTTTGGGCACATAGGTTTATAAAAATATGAAATACACTTACATTTACTTTTTAACATAGGTAGTAGAAAATAGTAGAAGTAAAAGAACTAAATGGCAATTGTTTGTAAAGGTAATGGCTGTCGCAGTCATGGCCAACTCAAACAAAATTAACTTTTACGATTTTCAATATAAGATATTTCTATAAAGACTTATACATCATCGTAAATTAAAAAAAACGTTCTTTAAAAATGTTAAAAAAAACAGAATGGCAATATAAGAAATACAATATTAATTATGGTATTTCTAAACCGAGATACTAAACCGAAACGTTGAAATTAAAATATTGTATACTGGAATTGCGTTTAAAGCTTGTCCCAATAGCAAATACTGTTTTTACAAACTTTAAAAACATTTTAAAGCTAAAAAAATTACAGCACTTTTAGTTTTTTTAATTTCTAAAAAACCAAACGACATATAGTCGTCATTAAAACAGCATTAGAATTTAAATGGCCTACAAATTTTTCAACTTTTTTCCAGCTCTTACGGTTTTTAATATTCTAACACATCTCCAACCAATTTCGGACACACTGTATATCTGGTCAGTCCGTCTAAAAAAACGGTTGCACTCAAGAGCTTTTCCTATTTTTAGTTACCATAACTTCTGCAGCTTCGTAGAATAAAATTTATTAAAGAAATTGGGCACATATCGCACCTCCAGATCAAAACTGTAGAAACTTAAAAACATTTTTTTTTCTAAATCTCATGTTTTTTAGTTGCTTCTGTTTTGATCTGGAGTGTGCAATATATCAAATTGATTTACGAAAAGTTTTATACAAGTATTTTCAAAATAAGCTTTTATACCCAAAATCTCTTAAATATTAAAATACATTGATTTATTTAAATATATTTGTTGCTATCAGACCACTCAATTTTTTAGGTTTAAATACCGTTGACAAAGCAAACTAAAAAATAAATTAGAATTAAAATTTTATTTAATTTTTATTTTGTTTCTTTTTTTTGTGCTCTTACAACCTGGTGTATTATTGAATATAAGAAATTTAAGTTAATTGTAACGCAGTTTTTGTTTTAAACATCGCCTGTGCTATTGAGATATTACACCAATAAGTAGGTTTAGTGCATAAAATAAATATAAAATAGTAAAAAACCAAAAAAAACTGCATTTCTATTCTCTGAAAATAAAATATTTGAAACCAAGAAAGTTAAAATACAATTGTCTTTCAATAAAAATTGAAAGCATGAGTTGCGATAGCTTGAACTTTTCTTATAGAGGACCAATATTATATATGTATGAAAATTTACAAAACTTAGATTGCCTATTTCGACAAAAATAATAGATTGAAATCTAAACCACTTTTTTATTATTATTTTTAACATAACAAATTTAATTATTAAAAAAATTCTAATAAGAAGCAATTTTTGTTAAAATATGTGTTTTATAAACAAGGTGATTCTTAACCTATACGCATAAAATAAAGAAATTATTGCTTAGGCCAAACAATGTGTTAAAATTTAAAAAAAAAGCCAGTAAAATATTTTTAAATGGGAAAATAACACAGTCACAAAAAATAGTTCTGACCTGGGGCTCTGGTTACGGTAACTCTATATTTTTGGGGCTGCCAAAACATTTATTATATTGGATCTGGCAATTTTATAAAGTTATTCAAATTATTTAAATATATCTTTAATTCTGATAAAAACTGGCCAAGTCAAATAAAATCTACTTTAGGATCTGATACATATTTAAATTGTGTACAGAACTTGGCACTCATTTAAATCTTTATTCTTTTTGAGTCGAAGCCCACAGCCAAGTATTATTTTAATATTAAACTGGGCTCACCTTTGTCACATTAATGTTTTTGGTGGGGATATCATTACTTTTTGTAAAGAAAGCTAGGCAGGTATTTAGATTTATTATTTTTTCTTGCTTTTTCGCTGCAAAGTTTTCTTTTCTACATTTTCTTAAACGTTAGAAATAACAGTGCGCCTTGTCCATTTATTATCTGCCACCTTTTTAACACGCTTCCTGTTTATGTTTAAATTAGCCATGTCCGGGCGATAAAGGGATCTTGTTCACGATTGTTTATAAGCGCGTATTACAATTTTTTGTATGGAGCACTACTACTTATTTTTTAACTAATTTTTTTATACTTGTGTACAATAGCAAATATAATACATATATTTAGTTTTTAATATAGACCTGTTAAGGTTTAAAATGCTACAATTACAAAAAATCTGTATGGGAACCCCCTTATCGCCCCCTATTTTTTACCTTCTTTTTATTTTTAGATTTTTTTCTACGTTTACACAGAATTGGTAAATTGGATTCTAAATTTAAATTTTCTAGGTCATCTGGAAATGGGTTAGGTTTTTGTTCTATGTGTCAGTCAGTCTGTCCGGTGTACCCAACAATTTTTTAAATTTGTCATATAATTAAGCCACCAGACATTTACTACACGTAAAGGTGTTACATAGATGTTTAAAATATATATTGTTTAGATGTTGACTGTTTCGTCATACCTTTTTTCTTTCTTTATACCTTCTGAACCAAGAGAGACAAAAATATGCCGACCGACGTAAGTCGATTTTTTATATAATTTTTTAGTACCTATGTTTCGAACTAACCGACTATCCAGACCTATTTTGCTGTACAGTGAACCTGTGCTTAACCGGCAACTTTGTGAAAGCAAATTAATCGTGCAGCGTATGTTGTTCAAAACGATTTTAAATGTTTTAAGAGTTAAACATATTTTTATTTTCCATAACCTTAGAGTTTTATAAATTAAAAAATTTGTTTAATAAATATTCTAACGTTTAAATTAAAAAGTCGAAATTTTTCTTTTGGTTTAATATGTCACAATACACGACCTGTCCTAATCTAAATATGACGTCAGGTAATGTGACGAAACATTTACCACCTCTGAAACAACGTTTATCAGACAAGATGTCAAATTAGCAAACTTTTATATTTTAAGACTCTTGCTAGAGTTACTTTTACTTTTGTCCAACAGAAGAAAAGTTTTGAAGATATGTTCTTTATTGGTTCGGCGGATTCATTTAATTGATGGTAGTTATTTGGGTACACGCCAAAAAAGTACCAAAAACCAAAAGAGAACTAAAAATCGACGTTTCGGTGTCAAGTCTGCCACCGTTGTCAAGATAAATTAAATAAAAATTAAAAATTAAAAAATTAACTATTATTTAGGTTTAACATTTTAAAATTTTAGCTTTTTTAGGACATTCTGAAACCTTTAACATTAAATGTCAAATTTTTTGGTTATAGTTTCATAGTAACATACAAAACTGGTTGCTGGTGTATTTATTATTTATAAAAAGGTGATAAGTTAGTTGATTTTTAGTTTTTCTAAAGGTACCCTGTATTAAGCAAAGGCAACCAAAAGTTATTTAAATTAACTGAAATTGATACTACACAATTATCTTTATTTAATAATATATGTATATCGTATATACGCACTTCTTCGATTTTGCGTTTGTTAGAACAAGTTGTCTTTGCTAAAATGCTGGAAGCATTAGTTTATTTTGTGATTGGTATTAGGTTAACTATCCTACCGTGGGTCAAAAGTACAACAAAGTAACACTTCAAAAAAAATGGGCAACGTCAACATTACATACTTGGTTGTAAATAAAAATAATTTAAACTATTCCTAATAATTTAACATTATTAAATAGCCTTTTTTATACTACACAATTCTAGTTATTTAACATAAAGCTTAAAACTTTTCTTTTGCAGTTCCAATCCTGGTTACTTTAATCACAGCCATTTTTAAAAAATTTGCCCTATAGAATCGAAGTTTCTATGTGATGTGCTAAAGCCAAATATTATTCTAACAAAGTGTTCATGTAATAATGGATTAAAACTTTGTGAAATAATAGTAACATTAATTAATTAAAAAGTTGAAAATAAAAAAAAAACAATATTTAAAAGAGTCGGGTAATACCCTATGGTATTAAAGTATAAAAAGCTCTTGTTTATTTAGTTAATAAATACCATTAAATATTTAAGCTCATATGTGATATACCAACTACATTTTTTTATTAATTTTAAATTTTTAGTAAGTTTTAATAATTTTTTCAAGTCGCTTCAATTTTTTTAAAATGTTTATTTTTTGCTTTTTAGTTTATTATTATTACTAATAAAATCGTAAGCGTAAAAACAACACTAGTACCTCTTTTAGTTTCGTGAAAAGGGTAAATTTTACCTCAAGGTTGTCGATTCTGAATGCGCCCCTGATCTCTTCTTTTTCCTCATTATCTGAGTATATACCACACTAGAGGCAGCTTTATTACACGAAGAACGTACGGCAAAGAAAAAAATAGATCAGGTATCTTATTCTTTCGCAATCCTGACTTAGTTATTTTTATGTAATCACCGAGAAAGTACACTATTTAAAATAAAAAAATAAAATCGGATCACAAGCGCCGAAGTAATCGCGTAAAATACTCACAAAAACTCATTCATTCATACGAATTGAGAACCTCCTCCTTTTTGAAGGCGGTTAATAAAGCTCCACCCCGAGTCCTCTCTCAAACACAAAAACAAAAATTATTCTTAAAGGCGCCACCCTGTTTAAATATCTGACAATTGCTCATAAAAAGAACCGTCCACATGGCCTTTAATAATGAAGTTACTTACAAAAATGTGTTTTTTACTGAATCTAAAAGAATTGTCCATTTACGGACGCATGAAAAAGAATCTTATTGTGCTTTTATTATTGTATTCCTAATTAGGTTAAGAATATTTTACCTACAGCCAAAAATAATTAGGTTATATTTTACCTTGTGACCCTGTATAATTGAAACAGTAAAACGCTTATCATTAAGTGGAGTGCATCGTGCTATTAGACTGTGTATGTCTAAAACTTAATTACCAAATGGTAGTAGTTGCTATTACTGTTTTAGCTTTCCTTAATGTTCTTGGGTCAGTAGAATATTGTGTTATAGCTTAATGACATATCAAAGCAATCAGCAAATAAATCTTGACGTGATGACACTTTAGATTAATTCACAATGTTCAAGGCTTTTGATGTATCACTCGATTACCTGGTATTTGTCTTGGAATTATTGTATCATATAAAATACAGGGTGTTTGAAAAATAATATTTGTAACTTTAGGAGTGATTTCTTGCATTATTATCAGCAAAAAGTTCTTAAGAACATATGTCCAAAACTCGTTTCGGAGAAAAAAATGCAAAACCTATTTCTCTTTAGTCATAAAATAAATTAATTTTTCAACTTAATTATTTAAAATCCAATGCTTGATAGCGTTAAATGAATTAATATATTCAATTTATAATCTGTCTCTATTTTTTTATTTGCTTATTAGATACTATTTTTCGAAGAAAACAGGCAAACAAAATTCCTAACACAATTGGCAACGTCGTATGCGACATGGTGTAGGCAAAAAAATACCTACGCCCGAAAAAAAATGTTTGATAGTTTCTTGCATACATTAATGCAAGTTATGTTAACCCGAAATTACATTTTTTAGTAAGTATGTATAACTGTATCAGCGAGTGCATTTTGATACGAAAGAGATGTTTTTGGACGCAAGTATCACGATATTAAAAAAAAAATGGAAAAAAACACAACATTCGTAAATCACATAAAGTGACAGTTAAGTGTAATAATAATCATGATACTTTTCCTACTTCGTGTTGAATTCTTGTTAACTAAATTTAAAATGTGTTACATCGGTTTTCAAACCAACCTTACGATGTCTTCCGCGATTTTTAAAATTAGGCACTACGCTCCTTGTATTCAGAAGTCTTTGGAAGTTTTCTACAAATGTTATTTTAGCTGGTAGCCTTCGATCAGAAGATCTTTCTTTGTAAATGCGTCTAGCTTCTTTAGGGCCTCTCCGCAAAGAAAAATGTTTTTTTTTTGTAATTTACAAATGTTGGGTTTTTTCCTTTTTTGGTGCATTGCATTATTAAAAATGTGTGACTAATAATCGTGGGTAATGTGTATCGCCACTTATCGGCATGTCCTGTTTTATATTTCTGTTGTGTTGCAAATGTTTGGGAAAATTTAATTATTTACGACTCAATTTTCTCAAAAACGATTGATTCTCGGACAAAATTTATTGCAAACCTTTTTGATTAGAATAATGCAATGAATCACCTCCTAAAGTTATGAACATTATTTCCCCAACATCCTGTATATACATACAGGGTGTTCCAGGATAGGTGTGGAAGAGAACAAATTAAACAAAAAAATGTTAGTTTTAAATTGACATTTTGAAGAAACTGGTGACATGGTCTAATACTAAGAAATACGACAACTTTGGTTGGTAATATACAGGCCCACTTAAAACAATAAATATGAAACATGACCTAGAGTACCTTTATTTTTGAAAATAGAACAAATTTTTAGGGGTAAATATTATATAGAATTAAATTATGTGTCCAAAATTAACGTTAAAGCATTAAAGTTAGCATTTTATTGTTATCCATTAGGCCCAAATATTTGACACAACAAAGCGAATTTAACAAAAAATTTAATGTATTTAATTCTTTTTAACATTTTGCCTATTTTTGCCCACAGTTAGTTGAATTTTTAGTTTTAAAATTAAATTATCTATTTGCATTTTATTTTTATATGAACAATTTTTATTGATAACTTGCAAACCTTGCAAAATTCTAAATATTCCATGTGAAGTTATTTTTTTTACTCTAGAAGTTTTTATGCAAGAATTTTAGATGCTTCTAATTATACGAATAGGAGAGGTATTTGTAGCAAAATTTTACACTGAATACTGATTAGTTACATTATTTTTATTCTAAAAACGGTGCGTCAAAACAAAAAGTCCGAAAGGCACTTTTAAATAAAAACGAATTTAGCTCTAAAAAGCGTCAATATTTTTGCAAAACCCAGGGCCGTAGAGTTTTTTAAAATTTCCTAACAATATTATGTGACACCCTGTATACTACAATAAAATTTATATTCTATTAAAAAAAAGCCATAACCCATTAAGACATTTGTAATATTTTTTTTGACAATATTTGATAGTTTAAATAAAAATACCTAATTGTTGACTTTTGACCCCATGTTTATAAAGCACACTACCGTTTATTTTAAATACAGCAATTACCTCCTAGAATTGTTTCGCATCTGTTAAGAAACACCCTGTATATCTTTTTAACAGAACCTTACTACATTACACTTGACCTCGGGGCACAAAAAGTTTACTGATGATCGACTTTTTTGTTGTCGGGAGTTACGTATTCTAATTAACAAAGAGATAAAAAGTTTTGAAGTAAAACAAACTTTCATATTTAAAACAAAGTAAGAAGCATAAAAGAAAACACTCAAAATTTAAATAAAAGTAAACATATCCTAAGTGAATATTAATTTTTCTTAAAGTTTTATTAATTTTAATGTTAAATTAATTTATTTTGCGTTTTTCTTAAAATAATTGTAACTGGACATGTCCCTTTTAAATAAAACATTCCTTAAATGCATTTTGGTACTAAAGTAATGTTTAAAAACCATTATTAACTTTAATATAAAAGAGATAATGTATATTTTTTTATATTTTTTTTCAGATTTACACATCCATTAACTTCATATCTTTATTGTTACCAATAAAGTAATTAATATCTTCATTAATAATTATTATAGTCTATGATCCGAATAGAAAGCGACTTGCACTCATGTGTTTACCAAATTAAAACTAATTTATATTTAATATAGCATTTTACCAAAGGTATTGCTACAGGGTTGCCTAAAAAGTTATGGTCGGGTATATACAGTGTGTCCAAGATAAGGATCCTAAGCATGGGAATCTCAGTACCTATTGGAGATACAGCTTAGGTTAAATTAGGAAAAAGTTGTATTTTTAAAGCTTATTTACATGCCGTTTAAAAACTTGAAAAATTTTCATGGCCTGCTGAGATATTTGGCAAAAACCAAAAATTTCACTATATTCGATTTATATTTTTTTCTGACTTTATTTGAAGAGATATAAAAACTAATAACACTTTTTTATTGGCACTTTTTAGCTACTACATGATGGTACTTTTAGATTTTATACCCGACGTTTCGTTTTCAAGAAACCATCATCAACTTTATTTTTTTATATGGCTCCTCGGCAACGTTTCGTTTTTTAAGATATCCATCATCAAACTTAAAAATTTAATTTATCCTATTTACACTATATTACTCAATCTTTTTGAAAAGAATTCTTAATTTAAGGCTGAATTGATACTTAATATTTTATTTCCAACTCTTAGGAATCCATTTTTCCATTTATTTTACCCCTTTTCCATATAATTGTAAAGCTTTACTTTTAATTACAGTAGACGTGGCGGAGCCATGCCTACTGTGATTAAAATGATTGAAAGTGAAGCTTTGCATTTTAGGAGAAAAATTTTAAAATAAAAAAAGAGTTGTTTAACGGTGAAATGAAATATTGTTTTTTAAAAGTTTAACACCATGTATCTTGAGAACGAAACATTTGCGAACCCATGCAGGGCCGTTCTTGAGGTGACTTTCGCCTTGGTGCAAGAAAATATTGGTCACCCCTATTACAGTATGTTTTTTGGTAAATTTATCATAATATAAAACTAGGCCTCTTAGATTATAAGGAGCCTCTGTTTCCAAGTGTTTGATCTGTTTGATCTTTATTTATACTTTATAATAAAACATTTTTATAAATATCTCAATATACAGGGTATCCCAACTCTATTTATACACGACATAATTTCGTTTCTGTAGAAGATACAAAAAGAATCAAATATTTTTTTATTTGGATTTACTTTTTTTATTAACAGTGTTACTTAATATATCTTAAGGTATCTTAAAAACATATTGTTCATTGTCAAATAGGTTTTTTAAAAAGAAACACCCTATATATTTTAACAAATGATCACTCTCTAATTAATTCAACATTAAAAATGAATAACACAGTATACGTCAATAATTGCTGAGCTTTTTGAAATATCAGCAATTTGCTGATATAACTTATAAATAACTAGCTTATGTCCGCGGCTTCGCACGCATTAAATTCGGAGTAAAACAATTTCCCTTCCCTATACCGTTAAGATTTTGTATATTATTATATTTATATAATCCTTTCTTTTCGTTGAATAGTGATAAAAAATCTAATAAAAATTTTTGGTACTCCCTGAAAATTATTTTTTTAATACTAATAATTATTTTGCAAGTCTTTATATTTAATCAATTTCGTAAACCTTTGGATGGTATAATAACATAGTCAGAATGCATTTTAGTTTTAAGGGTTTTTAATATAACATCTTTTTGACCCATCCTGTGTGGCAATTTTATATTTCTTTTATAAATCAGAGATACCTGTGCACAATTCCTATAAACCCTTTTTTTTTTCTTCAATTTTCAATTCAATTCATCAAAGCAATATTAACGTCAATTTCAAATTTTAAATTACTAAACTATTTTTTAAACACTCTGTATATGTTTTTTCTTGATTGATTATTATACACTATAAACCTCTTGAATCACTCTATCCATAAAAACACCGCATCAAAATTCGTTAGGTAATATCAAATTTTAAATGTAAACTATCTTTTTAAACACACTGTATATGTTTTTTTATACTATTATACATATAAACCTTCCTCCTAAGTCACACTATCCATTAAAAAATGCATTAAAATCCGTTGAGAGTACCCACAACAACTTGCCTCTGCGATTCATTTGCAAAATTATATCAACTGTTCTTTTACGAATAATGTTGTGAATAATAATAAGCAGTTTTGGTAAAAATAAATATTACTAAATGGTTATTTAGTTTGACTCTTTTCCACACACTCGGAAAAGTGACACTTTCAGCACTAGTTAGGTAATAAACTATTTTAAAGAATTAAATTTTAGGCAACGGACAGTGTGATCAAATCATTGCCAGAAGTTGCAGAAAATTTAACCAAATGTATCCCGAATCAACACCACATAAACGAGAGGTGGTTTCTACGACTACAAAATAATTTCATTAACTATGGCTCAAATTTAAAAGCGCCTCCAACATTACCAAAACCTGTTACTTTAAATCAATACAATATTGTTAACGTTTTGGCATATTTTTATGCATATCCAGAAGCTTCAATTCATAGTGCAGAAGAAGATTTGGGTGTATCATATGCTTCAGTACATAGAATTTTGGAAAATTATGAAATGCACCCGTATAAATTTATTAAAGTTCAAGCCCTTAAAGCAGAAGACTTTGAACGTAGAGTGCATTTTTGCGAAACCCTTTTATATTTACACAGAAGGATCCAGAATCTTTGTCACAAATAATTTAGAGCGACAAAGCAAAATTTTGAGAGAAGAAATAAGCATTTTTGGGCTGATCATAATCCTTACGTGACAAAAGAAATAAGGTTTCAAGAAAAATTTGAACTAAATGTTTTCTGTATTTTAAAGCAGAAAAAAATTAGCTTTTTTATTTATGATGATAATGCAAAGAGATATCTTAAAATACTAAGAACGACTGTTACCGATTTCGTCGTTTATTTGTCTTTAGAGGAATATAGAAATTCGTGGTTTCAACTGGAGCCAGCCTCTTGCACACAGAAAGTTTCCAGCGAACTTTACAATATGTTTGACAATCGTTGGTTTAGGCGCTTAGGGCCATGGGATTGACCACCGAGATCACCCAATCTCACGCCGCTGGACTTTTTTATGGGATGTTCTAAAAAGGGGTGTACATTACTTCAGTGCCTACTAAAGCAACCACAAGTCGTGTACAAAAGAACATTCTAAAATGTTTAGAAATGGACAACATTTCCAGATTTTATTGTAAAAATTTGTTATTTTGTTTACAATTTTGTTATTTTAATTATGTTATTTTCTGTACTTTCACATGCTAATTAAATTATTTTGTAGTCGTGAAAACTTTCTCTTGTTTAATGGTGTTAATTCAGGATACATTTGGTTAAATTTCTGGCAATGATTTGATCACACTGTCCGTGTAAAATAAATAATTTTATAAGAAATTCGTTTAAATAATCAATATTTACGTCATTTTTAACAAGTATTTTAAACACCGTCAATAACTGTTTATAAGTTACTTATAAAAGTCATTAAATTGTCATAAATTTGATATTTCCATGGTTACTTAAAATTAAATTCTTTAAAAAATAGTTTTTCACAAAAAAGCGGCTTTATTAAGAAAACTTAATGATTTAGGTATAGGGATATAATATACCATCTTAAAGCGTTCTTCTTCATTTTTTATTTTAAGTAATAGATCTTTTGATCCTTTTAAGAATAACAGAAATAATAGTAATTCTAGCACGCCCTGTATGATATGGAGTCGATTTCTTGAGGTAAATTGAATACGTGTCTGTCTAAACTACCACCAAAACATCAACTTTTCATGAATTGAGAGAAACTAATTTACTTAAGTTTAATTAGGGCCATGTTTTGGAACATCTTTTACACAAATTATTTTTTATCTTGAGAACCGATAGATATAGGTATAGGGCAATAGGTATTAACAAAAAAGTATTAAAATAAAAGGGCGAATATGAAAACCTGTTAATATAGTGGGTGTTCCTTTTAAAAAATAAAGTTTTTAGGACTTTTTAATAGAAGCGGTAACGTCGCAATGCTAAAAATATTTTAGATTGATAGAACAGATAACAAAATGTTGGATGCTAAATTTTAAGAAAAATTCTGCGTTTAATTTTCCATAAACGTCTAACCTACCATTGACCGTAAATCACCCTGTATACATATTATTATATTATTTGTCACTCTGACAGTGATGCAGAACTTAAAACAGAGTTTAAAATTTGTTAAATTATGGTGTGCAATTTAAAAAATAACATACAAACAATTTTTGCATCTTGTATGGAGGCAAAGTTATTTCGTGTATAAATAGCATTGGGACACCTTGTATATAGGGAAACCCGGGTAAAGTGAACACCCCGTGCAAATCGAATAGTCCTTATTATGCCCAAACTATTCGTTTGACATGAACCTCGCGGTCAGAGAAACTTCTGGCCATCATGTCTCAATAAGCGGCAAACACTTAAGCGAGAGGCCAAGTTGCGCAGCGTCTTGACGACGGTAAATTGTGTTTTTGATAAATAATTTTTAATATTTCGAGGCAAGTGCTTTGATAATATCTTCTATATTATTTGTTTATCATCTTTGAGAGTACTATAGTTCCATTGTATGAAAAAGTGGCTTCTTATAATATACTAATTATAAAATCAAAATCAACAGTTTTTGCAAGATTTGGCCTTACCTCAAAAATGGCAGTGTTGGGCAAAGTGAATAGGGCAAAGTCGGTATGGCAACCACCTCTTACCTCGGGTTGGAGAATATTTAGCTGCAGAATATGTAAACTCATATTTTGTGGAAGATGGTGAATAAATACAAAAACGTGGGCTAGTCACGCTATCCAATAATTTGGGTCAAATCTGTGAGAGTTAGTGAAAGTGGGCACTGATGTTGGGGATGAGCCGATTCAAACTTCATATACAGACCAGTCAAGAGTGGGGCCGTTGCCCAAAATTTGCCCTGTTATTCCCGCACCATTATTCAACAGAAGAAATTCAGCAGAGACTGCGCACTCAGCCAGCGCTGGCCATTGTACGCAGATCCCATTTACAGGGGGATATCCTTTAGAGTGTCGGTACTTTGTCCAGGTCGGTGCTATGTGCCAACTGTAGCATTCGTCCTAGGTCCAGTCCCGCAAGGTTTAGTGATTCGGATTCAATTTTGTAGGTTCCAAATATGTCCTCTCGTGGACCCTCTAGACCCCTACATTCCATAATCACGTGAAAAGGGGTTTCATCCCCATTTCCGCACCACCTGCAGATGTAATCTGCTACCAGACCCAATCTGGCTAGGTGCTTTTTAGTATACCAGTGTCCAGATACCAGGCCTGTAATAGTCCTCAGCTGAGGTCTACTCATGCCCAGTAATCTGGATGCAAGGTCCTGAGAGGGACCCTTAAGCATTGCCCTGGTATGCATTATCTTTGTCTCCGATGACCACAGTTCCTCAAACTTTCTTTGGTCCAGTCCTTGGCCCAGCGCTTGAGGACCCCACCGGACATGCCCGGGGGCAGGGTACTGCCAGGTTTGGGTTATTGCTACCCGCTACCGCCAGTCTATCCGCTGCCTCATTTCCTTTGATACCAGTGTGTCCTGGTACCCATACCAGGTTGACCGTATTGGACTCTGCTAATGTATTGAGAGTCTCTGTACAGTCTTTGACTAGCTTAGACTCAATTGTTACCCTACTTCAGTAGTTGTAGGACATTTCTTGAAGGTAACTGCATATACAGGGTGTTATGGAAATACTTTAATATATTGAAATGGGTGACTCCTGGGACAGTGTAGAGACACACTGAGTACTTTTTTGTTTAATTCAAACTTTTTACAATTTGTAAAAATACCTTCTTTTCACCTATCTGCTACGTCCCTGGTTACGTAAATACTATAAACACAGACAGTAGACCTATTTGTTTGCGATGTTGCCAAGAGCGACCTATTTTATACCCAATAAACGATGAAAATACATAATAGGGAATAAAAGGTAAAAATGTTATTATATTCCTATTTTTATACTCGTTTACTGCACAAAAATTAACTAAAAGCTCTTATAATCAAATAAATTGTAACAAAAAAATATTTAAATAAAGGTCGATTTACCTTCAATACGGAATATGTTCTAAAGCTTTTGATTCCAAAAAACATGCATTTATTTTTCCGCACCGCATACCGTTTCTCGCACGCGCAAAACATGCCATTCGTTGTTCCTCATTTTGCTGCGCCGCTAGTTCCACACGATTTCGCAACTGTTCTAAACTGTTACCGGTTCACTATAAAGCAAACTCTTTCATAGTTCTCTCGGTCTTTTGCCGAGCATTTGCCCAGCTTCCCTCATAACACAAACCATGTCAGTCAACTCGATTGAACTTTCGTTGCATTTACATAAATTAAAACAAGATGCAAACTTAATAAACGCACAATTTGGTAAATTCTTCGCAATATTGCTTTAAAACGCAAACCAGGGCGAAGCGAATTTCGTCTTTCTGTAACCCTGCATACAAGGAAGCCTTCTTATTGGTCAGATTAAATCAATGCCGGCTTCCTTGGCAACAACAACGCGAATTTGCGTGATGTTCAGCTGTACAACTGTACTCACATCTCAGCTACATTTAGTATATTTAGTTTTTTTATGTTTATGGCAGTCCATGTTCAGTAGCACACAAAGCTAAGTACTAAGTACCGTGGTGCTAGGTTTTTAGATGTTAAACCCATTTAACGACTGAATAATGTTATCCAGAGGGCACCACCATTTTATCGTAGATTTAGCACACAATAGAGGACAACAATATACCGGCATAAAAAAGTTAACCAATTTTGTCATTACTGCTTATGAGCGGCGTAGGCGTTACATTAATAATAACCCTTAAATAACATTTAGAGCTACAACAGCTTTTGGAAGGCTAGGATTTTTCCTTGGCTGAGTACCTTTATTTTCACGAGCACACTTACACTCTCACCATAAACTTCCTTCTTCTGTACACAATGAGATGTACAGTAATATAGCAACACAAAGTAACTGCCAGCCATGCATTTTGTAACCGTGTACATCTGAAGCAGTCTCAAATGTCCACTCTCTGGCTCCTTTATCCCTAAGGCATGCAATATGCCGTCTACTTTGTATACCCACGGTAATAGTCTTAGACACGCTTTGTGTGACATCATCAAAGAAAATAAACCCTGCATTTTGTAGTAAAAATTTGATTAAAAACCTAATTGAATTGAAAGCACCTAGTTTAACCAAAGGAATTTGCTGCAAGTATCATTTTATCGCCCATAACCAGAATCAACATGAGACAATAGAAAAAGGTTTAAAAAGAATTGAACTTACAAGTTTCAGTAAATTGATAAACCCAGTTACGTGCAAACTGCAAAATGTTAGAATAAATTGCAATAAATTTCTTGCAAAAACATCTAAACTGTAAAAACACCTGTGTTTGTGGCGCTGATCACGGATCTGAAAAATTTTTAGTCGGAAACATTTGTTTCCGAGATATCCATCATTAAAGTTGGCATTTGAACTAACCTCATTTTACTTTATTCCCCCTTTAGTATACAATTCTTGATTTTAAGTTAAAGTGGTACACAATATTTGATTTTCACCTTTAAACCTCATTCTTCTACGTATTTTACACTTCTTTGAATTAAATTGCATAGCTTCGCTTTCAATCGTTTTTAATCGTAGCAGAATATGGTGGAGGCGGTGAAGAGCAGTGAATGCACGGTTGCAACGTTTTTAAAGGGATCCTTCCCAATTTATTTGATAAAAGGTGTAAAACACATAGAAACACGGGGTTTTAAAGGTGAAAATCAAATATTGTGGGCCACTTTAGCTTTAAATCAAGAATTGTGTGCAAAAAGAGGGGGAATAATAGTGAAAATAAGGTTAGTTTAAATGCCAACTTTGATGATGATTATCTCTGAAACCAAACATTTCCGACTAAAATTTCGTTCAGATTCGTGATCAGCGCCCCAAAAACCCAACATACCAAATTTGGTTAAAATCGGAGTTGCGGACACTTTCTGTACAATTACCGTAGTTTTTTTGTACATTTGTCTCATAGGGAATAATCTTTGTACTCTTTCTCGTGTGAACCAAGATCGTTTGACTAGGTAAGGTTGCCTCGTAAGCCTTGCAACATGGCGGACCATACGTCACATATGTATTTTGCTCATTATTTAATGAAGTTTTTAACAGTGTAGTTTGTGTTTTTGTCAATATTAAAGAAATACTTTTAAATACTGTTAATTCCAGTTGTTACCGTAACTTCTTTATTTCCTATTAATAAATTATTTAACAATGATTATTCTTTGTTTGCTATGTTGGCGCCAAGGAACCAGCAGTGCGGTACATATGTGACGTAATGAGGCAACCTTACCTAGTCAAACGATCTTGTGTAAACCACCTGTCGTCTGTCAACTCTTAATTTTGATGAAAGAAAAGCGAAATGTAACAAAAACTTTATTTAAAAACGCAGTAAAATTTGTTTTAATAGTGTTTTGCAATAAAAATACCGTTTTGTGTATTTTAATTCAATTCTTTGTGCGCATACGTGTCGCGTCGCAGTGTTTAAAAAGTTTGTAAAGTAATTAACCACCTAAAAGTGTACTTGATTTGTGGAAAAAGTAATCTTTACATTCATTATACGCTGGAACAACCTAGTAGCGTAATAAAGGATAATTTGTGTAATCATGTAAGTTTTTCGTTTGATCGAATTGAAACAGCAAAACCCATAGATAAACTGGTAAAGAACAAAATAAATTTGGCAACTTTTCTCAAGCTTGTTGACGTAACCACGTGTTATAACTGCTTTCAGCTGTTTTTGACAGCGACAGAAGGTAAACATATGTATTTAAAGGGATTTAAAGAGCTGGTCAGTAGCGGGTTTGCTTTTAATCGTAAAATTTTGGGGTTCATTATCACTGTTATTTATGGTGGTCCGCCATTTTTAATAATTTTTATTCAATTTATTTTTACACAAGGATTTTGGGGTTTAAATATATTAAAGTATTTCCATAACACCCTGTATACGAAAGGCGTTTGTCCCTGTATTACTTGTCCAAAATCCATCTGACACAAGCTCAGATCGCATACACTTCTTGCTTAAACTACTGTTAAGTGATTTCCAAGGGTGAAGGCGAAGCTAGCATCCTTGAATTTTTACTCCACACACCAGCTCCAGTCCCACTCTCAATTTTTAGCCCCATCTGTGTACCAGACAAGTCCTTATGAGAATGTCTTTCCATATGATCCGTCCACTTCATTTCTGTCCGGGATCTATTGTTTTATATTTTCTGTGGAAGTGGTAGATTCTCGGTATGACATCGGAGCCCTCAGGCCGTGAGATATCATTTCCTCCCACCTCCCCTGAGTACCGCCGCATGACCATCAAAAAACATTCTAGACTAACTGCTAAAGAAGTAACAACCAAAAGTTTGTAGATAGAATATGATTTTTTGTGGTGAAATATATATTAAAAGAAGATAATCCAATTGAAGATTGGATTCGTCGTCGTACATGTCTAAAATGGTGTCATGAACAATGCTCCGCTTTGGAAGGCAATGAAGACTATACCTATCTGTGATAACCGCCATTCTTAATTTTTAAGATATTACCTTTAAACGTGAATTAAAGGTTTTTTTACTGTATTAGGGTTTTGTTTCAGAAATATAATTTTTAGATTTGTGTAATTAGAAGATGGTAATTCACTTCACCTGGACACCATATCCACTTTACCCAGGAGTCTGGGCAAAGTGAATAATATGACACATTTTTGAATTTCATTTTAGTTACTTATTGTTTTACTTGTGAACTTAATTAAGTACAAAATATTTAGACGCAATTATTAAAGATTGATTTGTAGTATTAATTTTGTTATCTCTTATACCTTTCTTGATAAATGAGGGCGTAAAATTGTATTTTACGCCTGGTCGTGCAAAAACGTATTTTAAAACCTAATTATATCTTTTATATATATATATATATATATATATATATATATATATATATATATATATATATATATATATATATATATATATATATATATATATATATATATATATATATATGTTTTTACGGTATTATTATTATTATACGAATATTTAACCAAATAACCTAAATTCCGATCTTTTATCTATGTTTTATAAAAGTCCATTTAAAGAAAGGTAATATAATGTGCTCTATATTATCACCGAACGACGTCACTTTGGGCAGCCCCTAATCCAAAATATCACCGGTGCCCCCAATATTTTTATGAAAATATTATTAGTCGGGATGGAAAACGGAAAATCACCACGAATTCGTAAGCAAAAATAAATAAATAACTATATACAGCGTATCCAATTACAACGAGCCACCCGTATAACTCCGTCGTTTGTACACTTCTAAAAATCCTTAAACATGTCGAATTATATTTTTAGGCGAATATTTTTGTGGCGAAAATCCTGGGTTTCTCTAACCCGTGTCCCACCCCCATACCTTTAATTTTTTATGATATAACTAATATTTTTTTACGTAGGTATATTACACAAATGGGAATTTTTTATATTTTAATTTATTATTTGATTTCGTTTTAACAGGAAATTATTTTTATTTTTCTACTATAAATGGGCCAACCGGTAAATTTTTACTAATTTGAATAGAAAATGATATTCCGAGTACTATGACAAAAAACAATTACCTAATTTTATTATTGTTTTAAAAATTTATAAATGCCGACGTTTTTGATACTTTTTTGCCCTAGGGCATAAAAGTGGTATTTTATGCCCTTATTTATAAAATCGGGCATTTTTAAAACTTTTTGCCCTAAAGTGCAGTTTCACGCCCTTAAATGGGGGCGTAAAATTGAATTTTACGCCCGGTTGTACAAAAATGTATTTAGAATACCATTCTGTATGACTTTATTAATGTTACAGGGGTCTCAAAGAGTTTTATGAAACTGATTTTGAAGTTAACAAAAATTAAATATTTTAAATTTTTATAATAAAATGACCTAACAAACTCTCTCAAATAATTTGCTTTTTAAACTGCTTTCCCAAATTCCTACAAAACACAATTATTCAGCTGTAAAAGAGATGTGATCAAGGCGTTTTCGCCGAATTATGGAGTTAAATAAAATTTGGTATTATTGTTTTTATCAATTATAAACAATATTCTAAATAAATTTTCCTGATGACATTTTGCTTTGAAATGAAAATTAAAGCTGGATTTATAGCTTGACGTTTCTGTTTTTGTTTGGCGTTTAACGTTTTCAGTTAGAAAATAAAACAACAACTTTCCCTCTGTCAATTTATATTTTTTGTTTTCCGTTTCCATATACCATATTACAAACCGAAACGTCCAACGGAGATCGGTGACGTCTATCTATAAATTCAGCTTAAACGTAGTTTAGTCTTGGAGAATTTTCATTCAAGTTTTTGCAAACCCTTTATACAAAATTAATATTTTCTTATTGTAAATCCAAGCCAAAATTTTTATAAAAATGACTTTTTTCGAAAAATGAAATTTTGGGTCCATTTGACCTCTTGTTAATTCCATCCGGGTAGAGTCTGTATAAAGGGACTTTACACTTTTAGGCCATGTTATTAAATGAGATAAGTATCAGCATCAGTGCCGGAAAAACACAGTTTATATTTTTATTAGATCAAAAGTTTATACAAGACTGTGTGATTATTATTAAAATTTAACGTTTTTAACTTTAAATAAAAAACATTTGGAATTACATTTTTTTAAAATATTACTTTTAAAATAATGTAAAACAAAGTGCACAATTTCTAGATGCCACTGGTTTGATCATCAGCTGTCGAAATCTAGTGACTTGACCCAGTCTTGCCAATTTGCGCCCAGTGAAATGGTAAGCAAGTAACGTGGCGACCGGGTGGTGAGTCAGTGTCAGATGGAATATTTAAAACATGCGTAAATAATTACAGAAGCGCGCAATAAAGTAAAGTGGTGATAAAATGGTGTTTAGTAAGTGTGGGTCGTCAGTTGGGCACCATAAGCCTTTAAAGTATTTATTAGTATTTTATCTGCCACTAGCTCACCACCTTGTCGCGTCTTTACTTGCTTAACACTTTAGTGTGCGTTTTGAATTACATGCCCTTAATCGCGTCCCCGACCTAGAACCGTCTAAAGTCGACGTTTTGTCTCAACCTTTCTAGTATATAAATTAATCTTGCTTGAACCGATCTTTTAATTAGTTTCAACTAAAGATAGATTTATTAGGCAATAAAATCAATTAATATAACCTTTGTCATTTTTCTAAAGTTCAAATAATGAAATGGTTACCTTTTTTATTATTTTCTTTTTTTATTTTTACGTATTTTTATATTAAAATGTTTAAACGTTTTAAATTCAGACAAAGAAATTAGTTGCACGTTGTTTGCTGCATGTTCATTGGATTGCATTCAAAAGCAGATGTTAAATGTAAAAAAAACCGGCCCAATCCTAATGGAAAGTGGCTTTCGGTTATTATTATTATTATTTTTTTAAATTTGACATGATGTAGATCTGAAGTCTCGACTTTCTGCATAAATGTTCATTTGGACCCAATGTCCGATCGCTCTATTTTGGGGTTATAGAGTCTCAAAGTTGTATATTTGTTGAGTTGAGACTTCAAGTAACGATTTTAATTTATTTTGTGTCTTATTAAAGCTTTAACAAAACATCTTTTGATGCATTTTTATAGGTTAAACTGTAGAATTGTAAAATATATGAAAAACTTTTATATATAATATTTCTTTTGGCAGTGGCGTCAAAACATTACAAATTTGTAACCCAACATACAGGGTGTCTTCAAAGATCTGTACAACTACCATGGATAACGATCTAACGCAATTAACCTATTAACCTTAGGCTGAAAACAAGTAAAAAGTAATAATCAAACGTGTAAAATCAAATGCATGCGTACATAGTAACGCGACGAGTTTGAACCACAGTATTTTACTCCCTTTAAAGACAGTCAAAGAAAACATCCTGCTTCTCTGTATAATACACCGAGACAGTAGGGAATATATATATATATATATATATTGTAAAGCACAAGGAAAAAATTCCCTACTGTCTCGGTGTATTATACAGAGAAGCAGGATGTTTTCTTTTGACTGTCTTTAAAGGGAGTAAAATACTTATATATATATATATATATATATATATATATATATATATATATGCTGCTGTTTGCTTCGCCGCTATCCTCGTCGCTCCACTATTTCAGCCTTATGGTGTGATTATGTCGGAGCGACGAGGAACGTGGTTAGCAGGGGCTCGATAAAATCACCTTTATGGTACAGTAACAAAAGGATGCTTCGGTCGAGCCGCGCTGCTAACCTTGCTCAAAACAGCTTCGACATAAACACAACCTTAGTCGAAAAGTGAATCGTTTACGAGATACAACGTGTCAAAGTTTTAATTTTTTTTTTTTAGTTATTTTTATATATTTTTTAAAATTTGGAACTGTAAACATATTTTCTTTTTAAATTGTTTGATATCATAAACAATAAAGGTACTTTTCACTTGAGCAAAATTTTGATTTTTTACATACCTCGTATACCACTGCAAACAATTTGTATATGATAATTGTATTTTGAATTTTAAATCGTGCAACACTTTTTTAAATAAATAACTCTTTTTCGTAAAGTGAATAATGTACTTAAGTAGACACGCTGTATATTTGTGAACAATTTGTGGATAATTTCAAATAAAAAAAATTAAATAGGAGATAAAACAGTTTATATCTAAGCAATGTAACATAATACAAAGTCCGCGATAAAAAATGGAGGTTATGCGTAAATGCATGTATCTTAAAACCCTATACTTTTGATATAGAAATCGTTTATGAAACTTCCTATTTTTTTCCTACAATTTAAAAATTAACTAATATACAAGGTGTTTCTTTTAAAAAATAACATAGTTTTGATAACAAAGCGTTATTTTTGACATAAAATTTAAAATAAGTCTAAAACCGTTAAACTCAAGTATAGAACACTATTTATAAAATGTATTTAGAATTTTACGCAGAATCTAAAAATAAATAATATGTAGGGTGTCCCTATTAAAAAAAGAAGTTGACCTTAACGTACGATATAACCGGAAGTGGTATAACTCTGTCAATATATTGTAGTTGTATGTCCCACTAACTTTATAATTTTTCTAAATTTTAAAATTTTCCAAGGCCTACTTTTCGAGAAATCGATTGCAGCAGTTCCTGGTTAAAGGGCACTCTGTATATTTTTAATTTTTAACCAAAGACAGAATAAGTTTACTCTTAGACAAATAAAAGTTAATTACCATACATAAATTTTACCTGGTTACTAAAATTTTAATAAAAGTGCTTTATAAAACTAATATACCTATTACGTTAAACTGCCTTTTTCAAAACAAGTGTAATTGCAGTTCTTTTTTTTGCTTTGTCAAGCTAAAAGTGACACTGGAAAATATGTTGTCATTATTTTATTAATCTGCAACTTATATAAAGCGAGAGAGAAGTAAATTAATTTATATTATATACTCTTTTATGTTAGTTCTTCTTAAAAGCGTAGAAGTTATTTAATACACATAGCGTCACCTTTGGTTTTATATTTTTAAGTTTACCTTACCAGGCGTTTTTAAAGGTGGTTCCCCTATATTTCTTTTACCTTCTAAGATGAAAAAATTAAATATTGTATGTTATTATCTAACATAAAAATAAATTGATATTTTGCTTTAAATTACTTCTGCTTTACCCGGAAATTATTAGTACTTTTAAAATTTATTGAGACTATGGATATATTTTATCTTGTTTTCATGATATATGCAGTGCCGTATACCCACTAAGCTGGAGGGAAGCCATGGGATAAAAAGAGGCGTTAGACAGGGAAAAACCCTGTGTTGTTTTATTTTTGTCTTCGATTGTAAAGGATTTTTCATTTTTAACGCTCGATGTTTGACAACGGCGCATGACCAAGGCGTGAATGATACAGACGTTAAATTTTGGCGAAGTACTCAGTCAGTAGTGACATTTTACTATGAAACGCTACACGATTGAACAACGCGTAGAAATCGTTAAAACCGCACCTAAAGGTCAACATAACTTGCACCATAGGTGAGATTGGGCAAATATGTGCCAGAATTTTATCGAAAATTGGATATCCAGGATTCGAATGACTCAGTGAAACCGCGGCGGTCATTTGGCTTATATAATTTTTAAAACTTAATGACATCAAATATGCTTTAAAATAAAAATACAGCCACTGCAATATACTTTTCATATATTGTTTTTTTTTTCATTCAAAGATAGGGCGGTAAAAATGAAAGAAAGACCCATTATTTGTGAATAGGACCTCATTGTTTCTTTTTTGCTAATAATTTTTTTCCGTCCCTTTGATTTAGTTAATTTGTAAAGCGTAGGATGCCGTGAGATAAAATAGGCGCCTCAACAAGCCCTCTCTAGGGTCCTTAGAGAGTTAATCTGGCCCTGGATATATGACATTTTAAATACAATGACATCTCACAAATCATTTTTACACTTCTGCTGTCAAAAATTAATTTGTTTAATTTAAATCTGCGTGAAATGATGCTAAAATATTAAATTTAGGGTTTTACGTCTATAATAATAACGTACTATGAGTAAATTTAAAACAGTTTAAATTATATTTTTACTCGTAACCTACTGTCCCAAGATATAGCTTAAAAAAATATTTGTAATGAAACGTATACAAGATTTTTACATTATTTTAAGCACCAATAAAAAAATGTATTTGTATAATATCTTTAAAAGTTCTTTTATTTTGAAAAATTCCAAGACTCTTTTTGCCGCTGTTATAATAAATATAAAAAAAGAGAAGAAAATTATTTTAAATAAATAGATATGAGTATATGATTATTTATTCTTTACGGCACAGAAAGGTTAAAAACTAATATGCATTTAAAATATAAAATTTACGTTTGCAAAATATGAAATTTCTCTATAAATTTTTAAATTTACCAAAAAGGGTTTGCAGCTTGCTGCATTTGAAGCTGCTTTGAGGTCATTGGAAAAGTGTATAAAAGAAGCGGCACAAAGGATACTAAACCATAAAAATTGTAAGAAATGCCAGATAATTTTTTATTTATATTTGTAATTTAATAGACCAGGGTAGATAATTTATGAAACGAAAAAAAGTTATAGTAAAATAAAACCCAATGTAAAAGGTAAAAATATAATAAAAATGTAAGAAAAAATAGATTACAGGTCTGAAAAGCGGGAGGGTAAGGGAGGGATAAAATGTAAAAAACGGTTTTTCTCAATATTTCGCAAAACTAAATGTCTCAAAAAAAGTTAAATGTAGAGTTCTAGAAAATAATAATAATATAAATAATAAAACTTTTGTATTTACACCTTCTTTACATAACCTTAAGTTTAATGTTAAATATTTAAATACACAAGTTTTTGGTGAATTTAGTGAAAACTTACCTTTATTTGTCCCAAATATACTGTATTTTTTGATTTCAAATATTTCCCTTTTCACATTATTTTGACTTAATTTTGGCATTTTCAAAAAACTCGGTTGATCGACAAAAACCGTTTTTACCCTTAAAAACTTACCTCCTTTTACTGCCTCACCTCAGATCGCATACAATTTATTTTTTCTTTTATTTTTGTTATTTTCTCTACATTCAAGTTTTATCTATCAATTTTTTTTGTGTCAAAAATTATTGACCCTAGTTTTTTGCGTTTTTGAGAACATTTACCATTTTAATGTATAAAAACTGCAGCTTAATTTAACTGCAACTTGTAATTTTTATGGTAAATTTTAAATCTATATAACCCTTAAATAAAATACAATAACAAAATGCGTTTTTCTTGTTTTTATTCTACAGGGTGTAAAAGTAAAGTCCTATTTTTACAATATTTTTGTCAAGAGCGACATTCTACAAAAACAATATTTTTGTTTTTTAATTATATGATATTATTCAGTAGACTATTTTATAAACATAAGTTTCTTCGATTTTTGATATCTGCTTTATTTTTAAAGATAATAATATTTCTCCAAAAAAATTATTTTTTTAATATTTTATCACAGAGGTTCATTTTTTTTCAGATAATTTCAAAAATTCATAAGTACTCTTTTAAAACTGTAATAAAATATTATTTCGGAAAAAATATTAACACGTCAGTAGCGTCGCAAATGTAATAAAAATTTATTTTGCTAATTAATAAGTTCTTAAAGTTCCCATAACCACCACATATTCTGTATTAAAAAGTTTAATTTTTATAAAATATGGACATTTTTCTTGGAACGGTTTTTTAATTTTTTTAAAAAGTTATCAGTGGCGTAGATATAATATATTTTTTAATGCTCTTTTTTACTTACCAGATGATTATCGCATCCCCGTAATAATTTGTAATGGATTATTTTAGGGTTTTAATTGCAATATGTCACTGATACCTTTTTTTAAAAAGTAAAAACCGTTCCGAGATAAATGTTCAAATTTAATTATAACTGTAAAAACAGAATATGTGGTGCTTTCGATAACTTTATGAACTTATTAATTAGCAAAATAAAATGTTATTACATGTGACGCTACTAATGCGTTAAATTTTTTTTTTTCAAAATAAATTTCTAATACAGTTTTAAAAGAGTACTTATGAACTTTTGAAATTATCTCAAAAATTGACCTCTGTGATAAAATGGTAAATACAGAAAGAAAAATATTAAAAAAAAACAATTAAAAAAAAATAATACCCTGAAAAATAAAGCAAATATCGAATATCTAAGAAACTTGTTTTTTGGAATGGTCTACTAAATAACACCATATAATTAAAAAACAAAAAAATATTTGTTTTGAAGAATGTCGCTCTTGACTAAGTTTTTGTAAAAAATATGACATTTCTTTTACACCCTGTGGAATAATAACAAGAAAAACTTTACTTAGTAGATGTCAATTTTTTTCTAAAAAGTTTTTCTACAAACGGTAAAACCGCATTTTGTTACGCATTTTATTTAAAAATAATAACGATTTGAAATTTACCAAAAAAATTCCAGCTAAAAATTAAATTGAGCAGCAGTTAATTGTTTACACCATAAGAAAGTAGAGGTTTTAAGAAACAAAACGACCATTGACTTTTTTAAAATGCCGACATTTTGACACACACGTGAATTTTTAATTAAAAATAAGGGTACTTTTTGATATTAAGTTTAAATAACGTAAAAAAAATAAACATTAAGATATAAATAAAAATATATAGAATCTAAAAAGAAAGATAAAAATAAAAACCAAAACTTGTAATTTAAAATTTTCACATAATTAATGAGGTTATGTAAACAAAGCGTATTTACAAAAAGTTGTAGAGCTTTTTACATTGCTATTAAAACTTTGTCCACAGGACTTGGTAGTGCGGCGGCCGAAAATCTAGAAACCGTATTTTATACTTAAGACTTCTCTCTCCCGACCTTAAACCGCCTGTAATTAATTTTTCCTCTAATTTTTGTAATAGTATCTACTTTTATCAATGAGTTCATTCTACAATTTTTTTCACTTTTTACTTTTTAAAGATTTCGGCACTGGTCTATAAAGACATTTTAAATATGTAAAGTAATGATATTGCATTATAAAAAATTATTTAAAAAGCTTCTGTACTACTATACTACTTCAGATTTTTTATCAACATTCCAAATCTGCTAAAAGTTATAAAATATTTACGAGTTTACAGTACAACACTTATTTAGAAAGATGGATATATAAATCTAGGTCCAGAAAGGACCAAATTTAAAACGATTTAAAAGTTCCGCATAATCCATTTATCCTTTTTCCCAGCAAATAGCAAAAGCGTGTAATTTAGGAATTTTCACCGTAGATTTTAAGAAGCAAAATAAGTCACATAATATAAACCAAACAAAAACGGGTTTATGCTATATTAAATAATAGTTTAAAAAACCAAAAAACACGCTTTATATGCAACCGAACTAAAAATTAGAAAATAATTTTTCATTACCAAAGTTTGTCACTTCAGAGTAAAAAGCGTGGGGTGCATTTTACTATTTTTTCATAACTTTTCCTCATAGATATTTGCAAATAGAATAATTATAACATTTAATATATTAAGCACCCCACGCTTTTATTCTGAAGTGACAAACTTTTTTGTAATGAAAATTATTTTCTAATTTTTAGTTCAAGTTGCATATAAAAAGCGTGTTTTTTAAGTTTTTTTAAACTATCATTTATTTTTCATTTTTTAGTTCGATATATCAATTAGTTAAATGCTCCAGTTTATTCACTAAAAATTCCTTCTGCCATTTTGTTTGTTTAATCCAAGGTGTTGCAACTCATCCCGGTCCCCAACCTGTCGGCAAATGCTGTCAAGTTCGATTATTCAATTGTCTAATCTGGCGCCTCCGCCAGAACGTACGATTTTTCTCTTTCCGGTTTTCCTAGAAAATGCTGGAACTTAACGGGATACTGTTTTAAATTATTGCATTGTCATCGGTCCTTGATACGTGTGCAAAGTTTCAAAGAAATTGAATAGCTGGAAGTTGGTAAAAATTAGGCTCAAAGATTCCGTTACATAGATAGATAGATAGATAGATAGATAGATAGTTACAACCCAAGTTAATAAAAGCGTGTTAAAAAAGTAAGAAACCAGACTCGGTGACTAGTCCAGGCGGAATACCCGATTGCAAAAAATTGCCTAACAACATAGTAATGGTAATGGTTTTGTTAAGTGCATTAAAACTATGTAAGAAAAATACTTCCGGACCAAAATAATGCGTTAGGGTGTGAAGGGGGTGGTTTTGAAGGGTAAAAATGAGTTGCCACAATTACAAGCTAAGCAATACATCTTATTAAAAAAGTTAAATGTATAAGTTGTCGACATAAAAAAACTAAAACCTATGTAATAACTATTTTTACCCTAACCTTAAAAATTTTTAAGAAAAGTGGAAAAAACTGTTTTGGTTAGTTTTTATCTTTTACAAAAATGGTTTAAATTAACTGAAAATTGGATCTAACATACTTTATGCTATTGTAAATATGGGGTTTTTTTATCAATTAATATGCTGCCGTTGGCGTTGTTATGAAAACTTACTTTTAAGAAAAATAAAACCGCTATTTTGATTTAACTTTTGCATCAAAATTGGACCGCTTAAGGCTTATTTTTTCGCCAACTTTTAATAAATACAACATACACTTCAATTAAAAAAATAAGAAAAAAAAAACAAAAAAATATTTAGAATTTTCATCGTACTTGTACATTGTAATACTTCGAAAAATTAATATTAGTTAGTAAAATTTTAATTAAAAAATATTGAATATTTTTAAATAGTTTAAACACATTTTTAACAGTAAAAGTTAGATAACAGGTAAACAGTGTGTCCGAGGTTGGAGTGTTACACGAGGATAAATTGAACAACATTTTTGAATTTAAAATCAGCATTTTAGGAAAACTGGTCGCATGGTCAAAAACTAAGATATACAAAATTTTACTCTGATTGGTATAATACAGGGCAAGTTGTAACTAAAAATACGAAAAATTACGCTTTATTTTGGTCCGGAAGTTTTTCTTACATAGTTATGATGCACTTAACAAAACTATACCATTAGTTTGCTGTAAGGATTTTTTATAACCACATCTATTGCTATTCCGCCTCAGCTAAACTGGCAAAAAAGGAATTTCTTCTTTTTGTTTCTATTTCCTTTTCCCTGTAACGTCTTTCGGCTCGTTTCGCACTTACGAATCGGAAATACGAACGTTTGGAAATGAAAAGACGATATGGGTCTTTCTTGTCAATTATTTTATTCTATTGTATGACGTTTTCCAAAAAAATATTTTGCACCTTTTACTTGGTTTCTTTTCTTCTTTATGCAAGTATTTGCGCAACATTGACGCCATTGCTATTGTGGTCGCAATAATAAATACATTTTTATTTGATGTCTTGTAAAAATAAAATTCGTTTGTACAAACAGTGTGAGCTAAAGTTTTTCAAAAAATATGCTTTTTTTGCCACCTGTATCTTAAAAGCTAAGACTTTTAGGACGTAGGTTTATTTAAAGTTTTATTCTAAAATCACTGAAGGATTCACACTCTTAAGGTTCGCATCCTGTTCTAAAACACCCTGTATAGCTTAGACCTCCAAACGGAAGTGATCTCTTTTACCATGTATATTTTACCCATATATATATATTTTTTTAACGTGACAACGTCTTATAATTCCCGATGGACCCGGCTGCACGCATCAAAAACCATGACTCATGCGTTGTTACCTCGCCTGTTCCATTTAAGGCTTGCAGTGCAAGCGAGAACGCGGAACGAGCGACAAAGGGGCACAATCTCCGTGTTTGGCAGCGTTCGATATCTGTTTCTCTCCTGCCGCGAGTGGCCGTGCAGTGAAAAGTAAATGTGGTGTACATTTTTTTGTAGCAACGATAATTGCGCCGATAAAGGTATTCTTTCGACGTTGTCGCGTTCAACTATCGTCAGTAAACCGACTTTGCAGACAGTCGATTTTTACGTAAAATATGTTAAAAAATAATAAAGTTTTTTTGTTTTTATTTGTTCAAGATACCGCAGGTGACACCCTCTAAACTTGAAAGCTGAATTAAAAAGCAAATTATAATTTCTCATCTCCAAGAGCCCAATAAGCCGATACTGTGCCAATACATCTATTCATAACAGTATTTATAAATAACTCTAACTAATATAAATTTTTGACAAGGTTATTTTTTGTCTCCCAAAATCATCCACTTTTGGACTAAGTTAAGTTGGGACAGATCGTCAGATTTTAGCCTTAGAAATGTCTGTTTTTTTGCACCGTTTAGAGACACTCTGAATAAATAAAAAATTATAAAATACAGGGTGTCCAAGAAGGTGAGGTCATAAATGATAGGGGTGATGGAGTGAGCCAAACTAATGTTAGGTAGTACTTCATATAAAAAACTTCTATCGCGCTTTGTTAGGAAGATATTGACCTTTAAAGTTGGTATTAAAAAATATTATTCCAGGTAAAACTTTTAAACTGTTGATTCAGTATCGATGATAATTAAGCAGCTAAATAACCTCAACAAGTGCTTCTTTTCATAGGTAACCCGCTTTTCAGTAGGTCGGAATTATAGAGGTCATTTAATGTAGGTATGGATTACACAGTATGCTCAGATGACAAATTTGACATTTTGATTTGACTGTTTAATTCCTTTATCATTTTGTACAAAAAAGGTACGTAACTTATATCTTATTTAAATTGATATTTTGGACCGTTTTTCCTAAAATCGCATTTTAAGTCCAGACATACCACCATTTTGTATGTAATAAAAAAATATATATCTCTCTATCCAGATTATAAAGTTTAAGAGGCTCACAAACGCCATTATTTATAATTTTGCCACATTTTATTATTTTTATCAAAAAATAAAAAAAATATTACAAACAAAATGCTGGTAGGTCTGGATTTAAAATTTCATTTTATGAAAAACGTTATAAGATAATAATTTAAATAAAGTATACCTTAATGGTAGAAAAAAATTAAGGAATCAACTTGTCAAAAAAATCACAAATTTGTCACTTGTGTTAAAAATGCATACATAAAATTAAAAAAAATGTCTTACACTGTATAATCCTAACTTCTGAACAGCCGTTTACCTATGGAAAGAAGCATTAGTATAAGGATATTTAGCTGCCTTAATATCATTGGAACTGTGGCAACAGTTTCAAAGATATAATGTGAGATAGCTTCCTAACGAAGCGCGATAGAACTTTTTTTATATGAAGTATTGACATTTTTTTTTGGCTCACCTTATCAGCCCTATCATTTATGACCTCATCTTTCTGGACACCCTGTAAAAGTAAAAATATATATTTTAAGAAATGACAAGTGCATTTTTTTATAATTTGTGCACTTTATAACGAAAAAACCCAACGTTTTCCGGTCCGTTAGTCTATAATTTTTTCATTGCCAAAGATATATACATACAAAAATAGAAAGGACATTTTTTTCCTGTCCAAAAATGGAAAAAATAAATTCTGCCCTGTATGTCAAAAACCAAGGGGGCCATAAAAAAATATTTTAGTGTCATCTTTTGTTTTACCAAAAGTAGCAACAGTTTGCGAAAATCGCAAGTCTCTATCTCTAATAATAACCAAGATACCATCTACTTGCAGCGAAATCCGGAAAACCTGTACAGGCACCGATTTCATTAAAAAAATCTAACCTCATATTCGGCATTTATATCAAACTTAAAATTTATATCAAACTTAAATTTTTGATTATTTGATAATTTTACATTTAATCTTTTAACGTATTTTACAGTTTTTTGCGATATAGAAAACCTCCAGGGTTGAAAAAATGGATAAAACATTTAATTAAAAAAGTTATTCTGGAAAAAAAATGTGCTTGTAAAAAAACTAATTTTTAAGGCGAAAACTCTGTTATTGTATATAGGGATCGCAAAAACGTCAAAACCATTAATTTTCTCCAAAGTACACTTTGTTTTTACCTTTTAAAAATAATAATGTTTTAAAATCGAAAATGCACCTTCGTAATCATCTAAAAAATTGTGTTGGATAGGGATAAAGGGGTGCGAAGGAAAGGTATTTGAATAGCAAATTATAAAATTAGGAAATTAATTGCCAATCAAAATAGGTTAAAATATATTCGGGCACCCTGTACCCTTATATCTCATATTTTCATTTTATGCACCATTGCAGAATATAAATTATACATAATATGACACTATAGTCACATTGTGCATAGAGTTATTATGGTCTTTATTTTTATTAAATAATAACAATGATTTAAAATTTAAAATTTTTCACGTAAAACAAATCAGCTTCATATTATCTTAATATACAAGAACACAGTTTCTTGCCATTTGTCAATATTTTTTTATTAATGCGCAATGAATCTATTGTTATTACGATTTGGATTGTTTTAGGGTTTTGTGCTTATAATAGTATACTAAGAACATTCACAGCACGAGCCGTTAGGCTATATTTTTTCTACAACCGTATAAATATTTTGCTTTATTTATTTAAACTTAGTAATTTTAATTTTTGCAGCACAGCCATTATATTGCAACAAAAAAATCATGCCCCCTTATTTTTTTGGAGGACAATTATTCTCTTTATAACTATGCACTCATAATTTAGATTTAGAAAATTGTATGTACTCCCTTTTTGTAGAAACAATACTAAAACAGTGTAAATTTCTTTTTAATTTCTTAGTAATCAAAATTCATTTATTAATTTCCAATAATTTCTATTAAATTTATTCGAAAACTTAAAAATTTTAAAACTAGTGACACATAAACTAAAAGAAATAATGACGAAATCAAAGGTAACTTCACTTTTGGTTCAGTTGATGTCGCGTTTACTGTTACATTGCATAAATTGATATTTAGGCATTGAAACAAAACACTAATTCAAAGGGTGAAAAAGCTTCTGAAGTGTAAAAAAGTTACTTTTTTAACACTTTATATTGTGTACCAGAATGAAGTACTTTATCTTTATGTTAATAATTAAAAAAACAGTATTTTTTTTAACGGTCGTGGAAAATATATATTTTTTTTGTCGAAATTGTTACTCACATAAACATAAAAATCTCATGTAAGTTTTAAGGGAGTTAATTATTAGCTTCCCAGTACATTTTACAGAAAAAAATTAAAATAATTTTTCGAAGAGACCAATATGACAAACCCTCGTACCAACTTTAATAGTCGCACCTGCGGCATATTTGTGTACCCGAAGACTGACCCCAGATTTTTTTCACTTAGATGTTGGAAATCAGCGGTTAACCTAATAATTTTGGGAAAATAGGGAAAACCTTTTCATAACAATAAATTAAAATGTATATTTAATGCTGCAACATCGATATTTTGCAATTCCTTTGTTTAATAAATGTAAAAATATTCAATCGACATAGTTCATTTTCTAATTGTTTTATAGAGAATTTTCGTCCCAATTTGCTTTTCGAATAATTCAGTGCCCAATACTTGTTATATTTTTAAAATACTATATATATATATATATATATGTGTGAATTTAATTTAAAAAAACCATAAGGCATCTCCAAGTTTCGCGCCAGCAACTGTAGGCTTTAGTACATTTATAAAACGTATCAAATTATAATATATATAAAAATTATTTCTATTTTATCTTAATTTTTATATCCCGAAGCTGAAAAAGACAAAAACAACTTTTTGAAAGATACCTTATCAACGTCTTGTTTACCCTAAAAGCAAATAATTAAACATTGACAAATGTTTCCTATTTTTTGGGCAGAAGGAATCATTCATTATAAAATATTTTTTTATAGTATTAACTACTGCAAGCTTCTTTTTAGTAATTCACTGGGTATATTACGACCGCTGTTAGTTGCAAACACTAAGTGAGCCATACTTGCCATGCAACCCATCTCAAACACGTTGTTTGCCGACACTATTTGCAAAAGAAGCTCATATTTTAGCATGACAATACTTCTAAAGGATCATGTATAACAGTTAAAAAATGATATTTATTTTTGTTTTAATCTAAAAAGTTATAGCAAAAAAACTACGGTGGGGTCAGTAAATGGGCCCACTGCCCCAGGTGCGACTGTAAAAATAATAATAAACAAGTCTTGATTAAATATAATTTAATTAGCAAGTTTATGATTCAGGTAAAACCAAACAAGCACCTGTAAAATAAATTTTGTCATTGACATAAGGAAAAGTGTCAATTTTGTCTGGTCGCTGCTGTCGAATGATCATAGGTGACTGCGACGCATACATCCGATCCGATTTTGGATCAGGTATATGCGTCAAACATGTCCTAAACCAGTCGACCTTCGAATATAAACTGTCAGATTATCTGATTAAAAGTGGGATGTTTGCGGCCGTATCACAACAGTTCATAAATCCAAATTATCATCAGACACATCAGGCAATTTTTGTATTTGACAAACACATCAAACAAAACCGCAAACAATCAAATATTTTAAATAATATAAAATATTCATATTTTACAAACATTTAAATGTAAAAAAGTTCGTTTACGGAATAGGTACATACAAAAAACTTATAAAATTTATTTGAAATTAGCTATCGTTTTAATTTAAATTCAAAAAATAAACAAAATTATTTAATTAAACTATATTTTCGCGTCAAAAACACCTGAAATAATTTTTATACATTCTATTTTCGCGTCGAAATTATTTCGTGTAATGACGTCACAAATGTCACTTATTAAAAATATTTTAAAACCTTTGCAGGAAAATGTTTTAAAATGAATTGACATTTTATATGTTAAATTTGTTCTTATGGTGGTTTTTGATATAACAATAAATTGAAAATATAAAAGAATCCCATGTTATGGTATAGCATTTATACCACATTTACAATTTTTTTAAAATAAAATAGAAAAAAGCTAAATTTTTAGATTGACGTCACCGATCGCCGTTTGACGTTTCAGTTTTTGATATAAGCCATATTTTTGGGTGAAATTAAGTGACGTCATGAATTGAAATAATTTTAAAAAGTATTCATTTTCACGACTTTATAAACAGTGACGTAAATAAATGAATAATTCGTGGTTTAAAATTATTTTGAAATGTTTTACGGCGAAATTATGGTTATGGTATATGGAAACGGTGAACAGAAAATATAAATCATCAATCTATTAATCCTGTTTAACTTCTGTTCTAAACGACTTTAAATTAAAAGTGACGTCATGAAACAAAAAAAATTTGAAAGCATCCATTTTCGCGACTCCATAAACAATGTAAACAATGAAGTAAATTACGAAATCGTGGTTTAAAATTATTTTTAAATCTTTTATGGCCAAAATATGGTTTTAATATCTTTAATGTAGTATATGGTATGGTATAGAGATATAATATGTGATGTCTCTTATTAAAGGAACAGCCTTGGCCTTTGAACGAAAACTATTTACGAACAACTGAATCTATTGTCTTATATCTTATTAGTTCATATCAAAGTTTTGTAATAATAGATCTTAGATTTTAGCATTATTAAATAAATTTAATTTTAGTCAAATTAAAATTGCCCAGATATGTATCTGTGTGTGTGTGTGTGAAAAATGTTACATTTAATCGCGAATAATTTGAAATATATTAGTTTTACAAAAAAAATGTATGTTACATTTTTGCTAAGAATAACTTTTTTAATTCATTTCTGTGATATAAAATTACATAACATTTTTTTACCCTAAACTATTTTCTACCTTCAGTAGTCAAGTCAATTCATGCAGGACCACAAAATTGCAAGGTGAAATGCTTTATTTCCTGTACTAATGTTTATTTATAGGTATTATTACCTACCACATAAGGTTGCGTCCTTTCTCTGGCTCTCTTTTACCAAATCTTCTTGCACTAAATAGGGTCATCTCCTTTTTGCACATACCCCACGTACACTTGTTGTTTGACCTTTTGCCATATCCTCGGGCGGTAAAAGATCCAAGTTATCTCCTACCCTTGTAGCTCTCGGTCGCATTATTTTCTTTGTGATCTGAAAAATTAGAAGAATAGCAAAATGTGTCATTTTTATATTCTTCAACTCTACCTATGCTTTTATAATACCCTTAAACCCATTTGGTTAAAATTTGCTATCTATGTTTGATGAAGCGCTTGTAAAGCTAGATTGACTTTATTGGATCTAGTGGTGTCTAAGTGGTCACCACAGCCAATATTATTGAGAGAAAAATGTACGCCACTGTCTTTTTATGTAGTTTTAAAATTTTTGTCCTATAAAGCAACTAGAAATACGTATATCGTACATTTTTTTGTACCTGGCTCTGTATAAAAGATATTTATTAAATAGCGACTTAAAAAAAAATAACACCCTGTTTTTTTGAAAACAAAGCAACGCAGGGTATATCTTTATAGAAACTTTTCTTCATAAAATAGCTAAAGTAATCATCCTTTAATGTTTTGTAACGTAGTTAAGAAATACGCTGTATTTTATTTTGAAAACAAGTCTTTTTAGGCCACCCTGTACATCCAACATACAAATATTTTTGTGGAAATGTATTTTCTTAATAGTATAGTAGCTGGTTGGTTGGTTTGAGGTAGGGTTGGTCATTCGACCATGTTTGCACTGCAGCCTATTGGCTTATTGTGCACCCCTCCCTTGTTACAGAAGTCCACTGCCCGGTATCAGGTTTAGTAGATTTTCAAGATGTTCATGCGGGAGCGGGTTCCCGCTATGTATGTTCCCAAATAGACTGTGTCTTTTGCGTGTCAGTGCAATGCACTTGTATCTTATGTGTGAGGCTGTTTCATCCTCTTCCCCGCAAAACCTGCATGTTATGGGTCCATTGTAACTGCCCATTTTTGCAAGTGTTTACTTAGATGACAGTGTCCTGTCAGAAGTCCTACTACTACATCTTGGATGAGTGCGCTCTAGCTGGAGGACCTCAGTTTTTAATTCCTTGGAAGGATCGCTTAGTGTGTCCTTCGCCTGTCTTTGGCCAGGTGATGTATGCCAACGAGCAAGATGTTGTTGTTGAGACCATCTGCTTATCGTTGTTTTCGTCACCTTTTTGGACAGACCGAGTACTCGCTCTGGACCGTTAAACCTTCTAGACGACCCAGCTCTCGCTAGTTTTAGTTGCCTTCTATTCCCGAGTGTCCAGGAACAGATAGAAGTTCTATCCTGTTGTTCCTGGCGGCGAGCTCTTTGATACTTTTAGGCACTCCATCGTGATTTTGGATATTATACGATGGGCATCCAAGGCTTTTGAAGCAGCCTGGCTGTGTGAGGGAATGTGAACGATGTGGTTGTGATACCCTCTTCTCATATTCTCTTAAACGCATGCTAGAATAGCATATATTTCTGCCTGGTATACAGTGGCTTGCCTCCCTAATGGGAGGCTAAAAGTCGCTTTGGGCCTTGCCCCAAATACACCAGCACCCACTCCATCATTTGTCTTTGAGCCATCGGTGTACCAAACCAAGCCTCTGTCAAGTGATGAAGGTGTTTCATTTGTCCATATGTCAGGATTACAGCTGACCTTATATGGTTTTTAAGTTGTAGACCCCAGTCATGTGGTCTGATCTCACGTTCAAGGGCTGTAGGTCTATAATTCCCGTTACCCTAGTGTGACCGTGTCCTCAGGATGTTGTTTCCACGTCCCAGTATTTATCATTCTATGGGCGCTATTTATACCCTTCGTCTTGATAAAAATGTCCAAGGGCGTTAGGCCCAAAATTATTTCCATAGCCATAGAAGGTGTACTTTTTAGGGCACCGGTAATGCACAGACAAGCCAGTCTCTGTAGACGATTAAGTCTCGTGACTGTGTGTTTTGTCCACCATACGATTGCGCCGTAGGTGACTATTGGCCTGATGACTGATATACAACCAAAGCATCATCTTTGGTTTAAGTCCCCAGGTTTTTCCAATCATGCTCCTGCATCTCATAAGGCACATTTTGGCGTTGTTTAGATTCTTTGTTATCTGTTGATTCCATGTTAATTTAGTGTCCAGGATTAAATCCAGGTATTTTACCTCCTTAACAGTTTTTATCCGTTCGCCGAAGATTTTTAGGTTGTCATAATTTCCTACATTTCTTCGCTTCGCGTGACTTTAAGGTTTATGCCTTGGCACCAACGCTGTACGATGTCCAAAGCTCCTTGCATGAGCTCTGCTATATTAGTAGTATATATATAGTTTGCCTTGTATGATAATTACCACGTCATCAGCATACCCCTGGGATAGACTCCCGCGTTGTTGAGACGACATAGCAACTCATCTACCACACGGTTTCATAAAAGGGGAGAAAGCACTCCGCTCTGAGGACATCCCTGTACCATTTCCACTTCCAAAGTGTTACCATGTAGGCTGGCTTTGATCCCTCGACTTTGCAGCATGTTGTGAATACACCTACATGTGGAGTCGTCTATTCCATGTCTGTAAGCAGCTCTTAGCATGAAGCCGAAGGAGGCGTTGTCAAAAGCCTCCTGGATATCTATAAAAGCTGCTATTGCTATTTCTTTGTGGTATATAGCCGTTTCCACCCTCACTACAAGATTGTGTAGGGCTGTGCCACAATATTTACATGCTTCATATGCATGTTGATATTTATGGAGGGGTTTGCCTGAAGCGCCCCGTACCTGATGTCCCTATCTACAAGTTTTTCTAGCGTTTTCAGCATGAAAGATGACAAGCAAATAGTTCTATATGCCTTGGCCACAGTGTAGCACTCCCTCCTGGGTTGGGGTATGAAGGTTGCTAGTGCAACTCTTTATGCCTCTGGGACGTACCCTGTTGCAATGCATATTCTGAAATTTCTGTACAGGTGCGGCAACAATACCTCTAATCCCCGCTGCATCAGAGCAGGGTAGATATTGTCTGGACCTAGCGCTTTATATGGATCAAACGTTGTGATAGCCCATTTGATCTTTTCAAAGCTGACTATTTGGTTGGCAACGTCCCAATCAACTCTCTTGGCTCTATGCCCTAGGATCAGTGGTGCCTGATGTTCTTCCGGTTGTCTAAAATTGGAACCCGGAAAGTGTGACTGAAGGAGAACTTCTAAAGTTTCCCTTTCTGTCTTGGTGTACTCACTCCGTCGACGTTAATATTGTTCCAAGAGGGATTATTTCGCCTTTTGAGAGGATCTAGTATAGTAGCGTTTTCATTTGGTAAGAACTTCCGAAGGCACACTGTATATTAAAATAGCCATTTTATACAGGGAGGTCACCTAGGTTAAAACAAATTCATTTAAAATTTGGTGGTTTGTTTTTTAAAACGGCGATCTTTATTTTTGAGAGCCTTTTTTTAATGATAAAACATTATTTTTACTGGAAACACCTACTTTTTACATTTCTTTATTTATTTATTTTTTCTTAGAGGTATGCCAGGTGGCTTGTATTAATTGAAATGCTTTTTGTAATAAAACCATAACCTTAACTTAGAGTATTTGTAAGTGTACAGCAGGCGCGGCTGGTGGTTTTTCTCACGTGGGTCAAATTTGGTGAGCAACTACATATGCCGCGCTATAAAACGTGGTACCTTTTCTATACAATTACCATAAACTATTTTTATGGACAGACTTTAACAATGATTAATGTTTCATCTTTGAGCCAAAAAAAAAAAATATGTATACAAATATCCATTGGAAAATAAATAAGTAAGTATTAAAATAACATTTTTCTACAACCGCTAAAAACAATTATGGTCTTTTTAATTTTTCTTTCATCGATGTTAGTGACTGTATACAACATTCAATTCTGATTTAGGTTTAAAAATATTAATATCATATATATTTTTACCAGTATAAAGTACCTGTTTTCTTCTTTTTTTTCTTTTGCATTTGTCAAAACTATCCCTTTTGTTTCATGGTTTTAGTTCCAGAGCAGGTTTTAAATTTTTGACCGTCCTTTTTTTATCTCTAATCGTTTTTCAAGGTTTTTATAGCACCACCCACTTTACATTGTAATAACTATTATTTTATACAAAACAAAACAAGTTTATTCAATTATACACATGACCGCAAATGCGAAGGATAATATGATGCAGTGCGATGTAGGCGACCACATAAACAACGTATTTACTTATTGTATTGAGGGTTGCCATCTAGGCAGTGACCGTGGTCACGATTCATACGTATCTTGTTAACTTTCTGAATTGCAAGTATATAGCTCTTTTTTGGCTTTTATGCATTTTGCTTAAGCTAAATTATGACCTAGTGAATTCCTCTCTATTCTTGCGAGGAGTTTTTACATAACAATAAATTTAAAGGAAGTTTTTGCATAATAATGGATTTGTGCTTTCTCTCTTATTAGGATTAATTGTAATAATTTATAAACTTTATTATTAATTAGGTGGGTCATTGACTAAATGATTTTATGGACGAGCCGCGCCTGGTATACAACTGTCTAATAATAAGAAAGTAACTATTAACCAATTTTTTTCCTTACCTGTAAGTTCGGTCAAATTCAACATGTGGCACGTATTCGTTTGATGAAACATATTTGTTGTTGTATGTTACTTCTGAAGGATATTCGACGGATATAAGATTTCAGAGTTATCTGAAATAAGTCTTGCTTTTGCAGCCAGAAACCATGTAAAGATCAATGTGAAGAGTATGACCACATGATGTAATATGATCGCCATACCTGAAAAAAAAACATTAAATATTAAGCAATGAATATGAATCTAAAAGAAGTTTTAGTCGGCAACGTTTCGTTCTCGAGCTATTCATTATCAAACTTGAATAGAAAACTAAGCTAAATTAATTCCTTCTTCATTTTGCACTAATTTTTAAGTTTTTCTAAATTAGCACCTAATACTTTATTTTCACCTCTTAAAAACCTATTTTCTATTTGCTTTACCAAATTTTTTCATGAAATTGCAAAGCTTCACTTTTACTCAGCTCAATCCCACTACTGCGATTAAAACTGAAAACCAATTTTATGGATAAAGAAGTATGGATTTTTAGTGGATCAAAATTAACTATTGAGTGCCTATTTAGCTATAAATCAAGAATTGCTGGTAAAAAGAAGGATAACTATAGTAAAAAAGAGGTAAATTTGCTTTTCCGGTTTGATGATTGATATCTCAAAAAGAAAACGTTACCGATCAAATATTTCTTTATATTCATAATCAGCGCCCCCAAAAAAATCGCAGATAACTTTATAAGTTTGAAGATATGGCCATCCAAATCAGGTATTCAGGTAATTTTGAAAGTACCGCCATTTTTGGGGAGTAAAGGTATTTACTTTATATTCTGGGGTTATAAAGAGTTTGTAAGGACTTATATTGATGTGCCACAAAGCCGCCCTTTCCATTTATTTTTTTAAATGACGCCAAGCTCTCATTTTGACATATTTATCTGTTATTTCTTGTCTAAAATTTGGTTTATGTTGTTTTACTAAAGTTCTGGTTAGTTGATTAAATTTTCATGAAAAATTACCAAACAATTCAAAAGTTAGGAGGAGAGTCCACCCACAAAATTATCAATATGCTCAATTTTCTCCATAAGCTTTATTACAAAAATGCTTTAATTTAAATGGCCATATCTCTTTCAATAATTAGGTTATTAAGACAAGTAAACAAAGTAATTTACTGTTACCAATTCATTCTACAGGGTGATTAAAACTTTTGGGGCAAAAATAAATATATTTTAGTCGCCCTGTGTGATGTGCTGCAGAAAGACAGTAATCTTATTTGCGAATAAATTATACCCTTACTTATTTCTAATGTTTTATCATTACAAATTTGATTACTCTTTTTAACAGCACCTTGTACAAAGAGATTTTAAGTTTTTTTTTTTAACTTTTATTCACCCTGTAAGATATATTGTTAGCAGTAAATAATAGCGGTTACACCAAAGATTTAGCTTCACCTTTCTTTAACATTTTTATCTGCGATAATTTTGGAGGATATGCATATACAAATATTTATAAATAACTCAAATTAAATAAAAAATTTGACACTTTGGAACGATCAAATTTTCTACCAAGGTGAATTGCGTTAGAACGTCGTATTTGGGTGCAAGGAGTTTGTGGTAGCATTTTGTGCAGACATTTTAGAGACACCCTGTATGGCCATTTTTAAGTAGTAATAAAGTAAGGTATAGGTATTTATTATATTTTTATATAAAGTAGGATGGCGTTGCAGACCAGTGTATTTGTCTATTTTCAGTCTTCAGAATTTGGTACATTTCCATCCATTTCTAAACATGAAATTACACCCTGAATTATTAATGTTTTGATGTACTGAATATGAGCCGTAAATTATTGTTTAATTTAACTGTTCTGTATGTTAATTTGCATTTACAAGTAAGTAGAGGAAAGTGACCGAATATGAAATAGTATCCCTAATATGGTTTTCGGCATTTCCCTTAAACGGAAACATGCAATAAGAGAGGTTTGTCTTTTTTTTAATGCTTATTTGCGAATAGAAGTGGTAACATGCTAGTATAGCAAGCCCTTTCGTCGCTGTTAGCAACGTTTTGTTTTATCGCTTTATTTTAACTTTAAAAGGTTGTTAAAAACTACTAGTATACTAAATTAAAGGAGAAGGACCTCTAAATATTAAGATTCAGGGCTCATATCTTTACGATGTTTTGTTTTTGTCATCCCATACAATATTTTCGACATATAAAAAAAATAATTATAAAAGTTGATTTTTTTGGCCCAGTCTAGTTTATAGTATTCCATATTTAGGGTAGGTACCTATTTCATATTAAACTATCCTTATCATATTTTAGTTTTTAAAAAAAATCTTAATTTAAATTAATTAATGTAACTAAATATTTTTATAAAATAAAGGACAAATATATGATTGTTAATAGTTACTTCAAAAGTTTTTTATTTATAATTTTAATGCAAATGATGTGTAAAAAACAAAATTATATTTAATTTTTTGGTCACGTACCTCTAGTTATTAGCGAAATGTAGGCAAGCCTCGTCGATTTTTTACCAAAGGTAAATATTTTTCTTTTTCATTTAAACCAATAGCATCGTATATCCAGTATTACAGTTACTAATACCATGAATTATTAATTATATCTAATCTCAATCTAATCTAATATATTATATAAAATGCTAATGTACGTTCGTGTCTCCACGATTTTCGCTATCATCCACACGCAACTCCGGATCGACTTCCCGTCGGGGTTAAGCAAATACCCCTTGGTCTCCCATTGTGAGTAAGGGAGTTTGGTCAGGGTGGGTGGAAGTGGGTGGTTGTGGGTGGCAAAAATGTAAAATATGTGTAGTGGCGCCATCTGTTGTCGAGTAGTTGAACTTCATTCAGAACAACGGTTATATTTGGGTCTCATATAAGAGTCCCGAGCGAAGCCGGGAATCATGACTAGTATGTTACATAAAATGCTAATGTACGTCCGTAGTGTCCACGATTTTCAGCTATCATCTGGCAACTCCGATCAACTTCCCGTCGGGGTTACAAATAACCCCTTGGTCTCCCCCATTGTGAGTAAGGGAGTTTGGTCGGGCGTGGGTGGAAGTGGGTGGTTGTGGGTGGCAAAATGTAAAATATTATCACTCATTCTTGACAAATTGGCGGAGACACAAAGCCTCTGAAAATTTTTGGAATCATCTAGAAAGTAAGTGTAGTGGCGCCATCTGTTGTCGAGTATTTGAACTTCATTCAGAACAACGGTTATTTGGGTCTCATATAAACTCCCGAGCGAAGCCGGGAATCGTAGCTAGCTTCCTATATAGGTTCTTTAAACGTGCATAAATACGATAATTTGTATAATATGTTTTTGACAACCTCGTTTTTAAAGTATAACTTTTTAGCAAAGGTCACTATTTTTAATTAAATCAATCGCATTCGAAAAACAATTTTCAGTATGCTATAATATCGCGTTTTCAATAAAAGGGCTTGATTTGTAGCTCACTATGAAAAAAAATCCAAGGTGACCGCCGCCACAAAATGGGGGACATATTTTTTACAAGTATCGCAATATGAATATCTTATGAAAGGGCCTATTTAGTAAAATTTGAGGTCATTCTGAAATAAATAAACTCAATAGAATGGGAAGTATTAAATAACAACAAAACCAAAAACTTAAAAATAAACTAAATAAACAAAACATATGTTAAACGGTTTAATTGTACCTACTAAATGCTAAAAAAATAATTCGGTAGGTCCTAGCTACCAGGTCGCAGCAATATTTTCATTAATCTGGGGTATTTATCAGATAAATACTAAAATCGTTGGGCACATAATATTCCTATTATAATATTATTCAGTCTGAATACACTATGCCCAACGATTTTATTTTCTTGTCGAATCAATACCCAGGGGCGCAAACGGTGGTTAGCCCCTCCCCAAATTAGTAGTCATTTAAAATGTATTAGTGTTTTTTGGAAAATACAGTCTATAAACTAAGGCTTAAGCCCCTCAAAACCAGTGGCTAGTTGCGCCACTGTCAATGCCCCAGATTTATGAGAAGATTGCTGCGATCTGGTAGCTAGGACCTAACGAATTATTTTTTAGCTTGTGTATGGACCATTAGTGCATTCAAAATTAAAAAGCTTTAATATCCACAAAATTTAATGTATTTCTAATTATATTTTAATAAATCCATTAGGGGTTTTCTAATAAAAAAAATAATATACCTACGGGGCGATTTTTAAGTTAATCAATTCCTCTTAACGCTGTATAGAATACAAAAAAAAACCTTTTTAAATAAAATTATGTTCGATTCGTTTCCAAAATACAGGGTGGTAAAATTTTAGGAAAATAATGCCCATTTTATCATAACCTTCCTACCACTCCAGGTATGTCCACAAATTGTGTACACTTCTTTTAACCATTACATTACATTTTTTACTGTAAAAGTTTTTTAAAATCTTTTACCAGTGCCTTTTTTGCGCAAGTAATTTTTATATTCAGTAATACTACTTTCTTGGACTTCCATTGTCTTTTATTTTTAACTGATACACAACGTTTCGGATGGTGTCTATCTCCAAACGTTTTCAAGTGATAACAGCATCCGAAATGTCGTGTATTAGTTAAAAATAAACAACAATGGAAGCAAAAGGAATTAGTGTTAATTTAAACATAACGTTGTCTAACACCTTTAATATTTATATTCGTTTTTATTACTAATTAAAAATGGTCAAAAAATGGTATTTTTTTTATTAAACTTAGAACAAGCAACAAATTAAAGAAAATTAGTTTTAAAAATATCGGACAGTTAGTTGCTTTTTTAAAACTTATAAAGAAAAAATAGAAGAAAGGTCTTATGCCGATATACCAAAACCTATTGCTCATGCAGTATTTAAATAACATAACTCATAAGCAATGTGAGAAAAAGAGACATTTCAACTAAATACTGGCATGTAAACATGAGTTACTAGTGTTTGTTTGGTTATTACATAACTGGCCGATATACCATAAACTTTTGCTTTGCAGTATAGCGTGTTAGAGATAAGAAGGACTAGTTGAAGCATTTTGGATGTGATAAGAAATTCAAAGTAGGTTAAACCAGAAAAAAATGTGCTGTGTTTAAAAATATGTAAATAGACTATGAAAAATGCCAAGTACTACTGAAAATAACCAAAAAAAAAACTAAAAAGCGTTTTTGATATATTTTAGATAGAACGATTATACCACATAAAAATTCTTGACACTCCTTTACACTTTATCTTGCTTAATGATTTTTTTGTATAAACTTATACGTTTACTCAAAAATATTTTTTTAAACGGTTGCTTATAGAGAAATTTACCAAGAATACCTTTTTATTCAAAATAGATAGCAGAATATATTTTTTTTTACCAAAGCCATAATATACTAAAGCAAAAACAAAAAGATATTTAAAACATTTGCAAAGTAATGCACATGGCTCCCTCTACATTACACAACAACAAATTCCAAATTTTTACCATTAAAAACTTCGTAAACCTAAATTATGTAAAAACATTTTTAATAGTAAAAAAATATTTGTATATTAATAACCTTAAATGAAAACTTTGAGACTCTACCTGGTGTCAGGGCATCTATTAGACAAGCCATATCATCGGAAGTATTAGACATTATCACTTTTTCGTTACTCCAATTTTGAGTTTTTAAATAGAATATCCTGTAGATTTTATAACTTTTGGATTCCTGAGACAATTCTAAATAGTAATTTGTTATTTTTAAAAGTTTTTAGGCCTGCTTGATTTTTTGAGAGTCATTTGTATTATTGTTTCTAGGTGGCTATGATACTTTATTTATGACTTCATATTTATTCCGATCGCAAACAAAGTGATATCGTTGGATTTGTTAAAAAATCCTTAATTCGAAAAGTGTTGTCTAAAAAGGGTTGCCATTTAAAAAATTGTAATTAGACACGAAAATGTTAATTCGTTAAATTGTTATTCTTGTTGTTAATTATCTTTAATATAGGTCACTAAAGCTTTGCTACTGTATATTTTTAGCATCATGTAGTGTCACTAGATTAATTTGCTTTTTGCTTTTATTATAGCTACCTAGATGCAATAATAAAAATGGCTTTAAACAAATGAAGTATGCTCAAAAACTTTTTAAAATGTCATATTTTGACTGAAAATTGTCTCAGAAATTCAAAACTGACAAAATATGCAGTGTTTCATTTAAAAATTTAAAATTAAAGCCATTTTCGGTTAAGCCAGAAATGACTTTAAAGTGAAAAATATGCGTAAACTCTTTTCTGCTTAAAACATTTACCTATACTCAGTCTCACTGTGATATGTCAAATACTCTAGAAGTAATGATTTGTCTAATAAATTCGCTGACACCCGGTATATCTAATAAATGGTCAACTATTCGACTAAGGTAAATTGGGATGGATCGTTTTATTTTGGTCCAAGGAATTCGTGGTGACATTTTGTACAAACCTTTTCGAAACACCCTGTATACATTCTTAGATAATCGTTAGGTAGCATTAAATTTGTTGAATAGTGTCCAAACGAGGTATGTGAATGATCATGTAGGATATTTTAATTAAGATATGGGTTTTATGACTTCATAAACCCTTGATGAGCGTCAACAACATAAAAACTTAATAATTATAGTTTAGGATGTTTAATTAAACTTAAATATTAAAATATATGTCCAAATATAGGTAAGGTCACTTCTAGTAGTTTAACGGCATGTAAATGCTTTAGAAGACACCAGATTTTCTTGGTTTATGCTTTACTCGTCATTTTTTTGTATACCTGGTGTTTTCTAACTACGGTACAAACTTAGAAAGAATATTTTCTATGTTTTTTTATAAGAAAAGTTTCTACAAACATATGTCCGGATTTGCCTTTTTTGAGAAACACGGCTTTAAAGTTTTTAAAAAAGTCGGTATTTTTTAAATATTTTAAGAATCCGTTCATCGATTTGGATAAAATTTGGTACACCTATTTAATGTCATATTGCGGTTCTAAAGCGCTGCCCAAAATAATATTATTGGGTTCAGTAGCGTCTCAGAGGGCACCAAAGTATTATTAAGAAAAAGTACGCCACCCACTTTGTATGTAGTTTTTATATTTGTTTAGATTAAATCATTAAAAATTCAATTTTTAGTAGCCTGTAGTTTCTTCGTATTTAGCTTCATTTTCTAAAAAAAAATTAAACCACTTTAATTTTTTCTAAAAAGTACCCATAGACAACTTAATGTAAAACGCAAAAATAAAAATTAAATAATTATTTGCCTTAAATTTAGTAGTGTATTTTATCGGCAATCAAGATTTTTTATTTTCTAAGGTCAAAATTGTTTATTTTTTATTTTTAGATTTTATTTCTTGCTGTTCTTTTTAGAATGACATAAAGTGGCTTCAGTTTTTTTTTCTCGAAAACGAAGTAAGATAAAAAAATACAAGTAACTAAAATATCGCGTCTTGTATTTTCTAACCAAAAAAAATTAATTAAAACCTAATAAGAAGTCATTGGAATACTTTTTGTGAATAATAATGTTGTCTGTGGTGCCCACTGAGGCGCCACTGGACTCAATAATATAAATCTAAGTAGAGCTTTACGAGCACCTTGGTACAGTAAATAAGTGTACCAAATTTCAACCAAATCGGTAAAAGGATTCTTAAAATATTAAAAAATACTAACTTTTTTAAAAACTTTAACGCGCTGTATCTTAGAAATAAGGCAAGTCTGGACATACATACAGAGTTTTTTTAGATTTAAGAAATCACCCCCTTAAGTTTCGTATCGTAGTTGAGAAGCACCGTGTACAGTATCGTATAGAAAATTCTTATTATTAATTTTACGAAAAAAATTTTGCATGGTCTAAAACCTAAAATGCAACCATTACCTTTATTACATCAGTCATTTTATAAATATATGCAACCCATTTAAATATGTTTTTAATTTTGAAAAAAAGTAAAATCTAACCTACTTTAAGATCTCATACATATTTGGATTTTGTGCAGAACTTGGCACTCATTATTTAAATCTTCATTTTGTTTGCGGCGAAGCCCACAACCAGACATATTTTTAGTTATGAACTTTGCTCGCCTTTTTCAATTTATGTTTTTCGTTCTGAAAACTGAACAGGTGTTTTAATTAAATATTTTTCTTGCGTTTTCGCTGCATAGTTTTCCTATTCTTTACATTTATCTTACACGTTAAAAATAATAGTGTGCATTGTTCATTCATTACTTGCTATCTTTTTAACACGCTTCCTGTTTATGCTTAAAATAGCCAAGTCCGTGCGATATAACGATCTGGCACCGCTCGTTGCCGACGACACACCGGTTTTGTATGGGGACACCACTGCATGTGTCAAAACCTTAATAATACTAACCAATAAAAACCATCCAATATGGACCTACATTAAAAAAATTATAATAATTTAGGTAAATCATGGAATATAAAGAATTGTTTTAATGGTTTTAAAAAAGTAACTGGCTATACAAAATCAAAAATTATTACATAGATTTAATAAAATTGCAAAAAAATATTTAAAAATTATTTATAAAATAAAAACGAATATTCCTAATATAAAATATAATAAATTTTTAAAGCAAAACCGAATATGTTTGCTTCACTAATTTAAACAAATATAAAATAAGTGTTTAATAAAATTAGACAACATTTCGAAAAGAAAGAGTACGTGGACAAAATGCATGCTACTCGCATACAATTTACAAAGGTATTTAGAGCTAGTTAGGTACTTTAATTTATTTAACAGTATAAATTATCGAGATGGTAACTTAAAATTTAAATCAATGCTGTTTACACATTTAATTTTATAGGCCATAATAACTTAATTTAATTTAATTTTGTTTAGAAACCAAAATAGAAATATTTAAATTTTATTTTATTTGATTTGGTTCTAAAACTTGAAAATTTGAATATACACACAAGTTACTTTCTAATAAACAAATATGTTTTATGTTTGCATTTGCATTTAAAATATTTTTGATTGTTTTCTACCAACATGTTAACGTAAATAACATAATATTATACAGTGTGTCCACTTAAGTTCCCACCATAACATAGCATTTTTTTCTATTATTAATTTTATAGAAAAAAGGTATTCCTTATAATAGTTCGTCATGGTATAAAATCCAAAATGCAATGATTAGATCTTATGTTTTTACGTTTTTAGTGGTATACGAAGGTAAAATATAAATTTTGCTTAAGGAATATGGTTCCTTATTTTACACAATATTGATTTTTTTTTGTAAATAAAAGATTTTATGTATAAAAAATTATTTTTAAGAATGCAATCTTGTTTATTTAAAAAAACATGTTTTTTTTTCTGCAATAAAAGTGTTTGTGTGCTCTATTTTGACAGTTCGTAAGCCTGCTTTACCTATTACATTTTGAAATAGCTATGCACTAATGTACCAACTTAAGTTTTGAACTTTATCACATAAATAAAAGTTTTGCTTGTATATTAACAATTTTGGATATACCAGCAAAACCCAATGTAGGAAGTCGCTCCCGCTGTCCGAAGACACCTCACTTTTCGGTATATATTTTTTGGTATCATATTGTTTTAATCATGTTTGACAGTTTTTTATTTTAATAAATGACAAACTTTACCATTTATTATTGTGTTGTAATTGTAAAACATGATTTTAAAAAATATATAGTTTATTTTATGTAAAATCTCTTATATAAGATCCTCATATAATCCTTAAAACCTTTTTATATTTTACATTTTGCTGAATTACTAAAAATAGGTAGTTTTGTCTTGGTATTTTTTTACATTTTTTAGTTTACAAAACAAAACAAATTTCTTAACGTAAATCTTGTTTTTTAAGAAGCAAAAGAAGTTACCATACACGACTTTATGGTCCATTTGTCCTATTGTAAAGTCCATCGGTAGACATACTGTATATGGTGCGAACTAAAGTAGACACACTGTATAACTAGTTCGTCCTATTTATTGTGCTTTTTAGCTATAAGGACTCCTAACAAAAAATGACTGGGGTTAAACCTGTAGTAATATGTCGACACGTGTTTTCTAGACTTTGACACGTCCCGGGGGTGGTCTTTAAATGTCATGATTTTGGAGTTTTATGCGAAGCATTTAAAGGACCTAGCGAATTTTCTTACATGTGGCTGTTTTGTCTTGAGTGTAATGGCAAATTAAGTAAGTATATTTATTTTAATTTGTTATCGTTTATTTTATGTTTTGCTTACATACAGGGTGATCAAAGTTAGGTCGGCACTATTGCTAACTCTTTTATTATTGGAGATAAAAAGTAGGTTAAATTAGAAAAGTAATAGTATTTTTTTACTGATTAACGTGCCGCTAACCAGAGACGGTCATAAGGGGGCGCCATGCCCCTAGCCCCTTTTTTGCCACATTCTTTGTATTCGATTTTTTTTCCTAAACACACCTAACTGCAAATATGGATATGCCCCCCTCAGAAAGTTAATATGACCGCCCCTGCCACTAACCGAAAAATTGTTGAACATAAGGTTTTAAATTTATATATATTTTTTTAATGAAACTGTATATGTAACTGTATATTATATGACCAAAGGAACTTTAAAAAGCTGGTACTTTCTAAATAAAACATACTGTATATTGCATCTCTATTGAATAAATATTTTTAAAAACTTTAGGAAAATCCCACATTTAATATATCAATCTCTTTTAGTTTTGAAAACATGGCAATCCAGTCTGTTTAAGTATGTACTATGGTGTAGTTGGCCATGACGTCATATCTCGCAGTCGGGGCCAATTAGAAGCCAAACCAAAAATCGTAATTAACAACATTGTAAGATTAGATAAACATTTAATTGTAAATATTTCAAAAACTATTAATTTTTAAAATAGACATTATTATACAATATTTTTTTTTATTTAAGATATTTGCTGCGCACTCAGCCAGCGCTGGCCATTGTAGGCAGATCCCATTTATAGGAGAATATCCTTTAGACTGTTGGTACTTTGTCCAGGCCGATGCATTGTGCCAATTGTAGCATTCGTTTAAGGTCCTGTCCCGTGAGGTTTAGTGACTCGGATTCAATGTTGTAGAGACTATGTCCTCTCGTGGACCCTCTAGACCCCAACATTTCATAATCACGTGAGAAAGGGTTTCAACGCTATTTCCGCACCACCCACATATGTTATTCGCTGCCAGACCCAATTTGGCTAGGTGCTTTTTAGTATAACAGCGTCCAGATACCTGGCCTGTAATAGTCCTCAACTGAGTTCTACTCATGCCCAGTAGTATGAATGCAAAGTCCTGAGAGGGACTCTTGCGCATTGCCTTGGTATGCATTATCCTTGTTTCCGATGTCCAATTCTTGGCCCATAGCTTAAGGACCCAACCGGACATGCACGAGGGGCAGGGTGCTGCCAAATTTAGGCTATTGCTTCCAGCTACCGTGAGCTTATCCTTTGCCTCGTTTTTTTATACCAGTGTATCCTGGTTACGCCCCCTGTACGAAATTGACCGTATTGGACTCTACTAATATATTGAGAGTCTCTATACAGTCTTTGACTAGCTTGGACTCAATTGTTTACCTACTCATTAGTTGTAGGGCAGTTCTGGAGTAACTGCATATATACGGGTGTTTGCCCCTGTATTGCTTGTCCAAAATCCATCTGGGACAATCCCAGATCGCATACACCTCTGTTTAAACTACTGTTGAGTGATCTCAAAGGCCGAAGGCTAGCTCCATCCTTGGATTTTCACTCCAAATACCAGCTCCAGTCCCACTCCTATTTTTAGCCCCATCTGTGTACCAGACAAGTCCCTTAGGAGTAAGGATGTCTTCCATGTGATCCGTCCATTTGTTTCTGTCCGGGATCTTTGTTTTATAATTTCTGTGGAACTGGTAAAATCTTGATATGATATCGGAGCCCTCAGGCCGTAAGATTTCATTTGCTCTTACCTTCCTGAGTAATTCCGCATGACCATACGATCTTTTTTCCACCTCATGCCTGATTTAAGCCTAAAAGCTGTATTAATTTTCCGTTTTTTGCTTTGATGTCAGGGGTTCTAAGCAGAATAGATAGTTCATGACCATAGTGGGGGTGGTCCGGAATGCTCCCGTCATCCCCAAACACGCTAGTCTAAGTACTTTTTCAATACTGCCTTTGTCAATGGTCTTGGTGGCTGCCGGTCACACGACCGATGCATAAGTTATCCGTGGAATCATAATCGCAAAGTAGATCCAATTGACCACTCACGGCTTGAGCCCCCAGCTTTTACCTATCATCCGCTAGCACGCCCAGGGGCAATTTTTAGCCTTCTCTGTTTGTACCCGCATGTGATTATTCCATCTAAGTTTTTTGTTAAGGGTCACTCCCAGGTAACGAACCAGGTCCTTGAATGCAATATCCTCACCCTGTATCTGAAGTGATTTTATAGTCATCCTTCTGTTTTTTATGAATATTACTATCTTCGCTTTCCCAGAGTTGACCCTTGGGAAGCGAAGATTACACAATTCGTCAACTAGGTTAAGGGCATCTTACTTTTTAGGGTTGGGGCGTGATTACCTTGTACTGCAATGCAGATATCATCAGCAAACCCCACCACTTTAACACCCATTTTTTCTAGCTTGACCAGCAGGTCATCCACTACGAGGAGCCATAGCAGAGATGATTTAACTCTCCCCCTGCGGTTATCCTCTATCGACTCCTGCCTTGACGCTTGTCCCAGCTAGTGCAACTGTGATATTCCTTGTCGTTAGCATGCTATGTATCCAGTTGACTTGGGTGTTGTTAACCTGGAATTCCTTAGCTGCTTTACATATCGCACCAAAGAAGGTAATATTAAAAGCCCCTTAAATGTCTAAAAACGCACAGAGTAACCCTTTTTTTTCTCCTTCACGCCTCTTCAATATCGCCGACAAGGGAATTAAGGGCTGTTTTGGTGGATTTACTAGGTGGATACGCGTGTTGAGATGGGTGTACTCTTTACCCGTAGTTAGCATCTCATCCCTTATAAATCAAACCATCAACTTTTTTAGCGTTTTAAGCAGAAAGAAGGTAAGACTGATCGGTTTCTATGTTATATGAGTTTTTCTCCGGTTTGGATATAAAGACTACTCTTACTTTACGCCAGGCTTTGGGTGTGTATCTTAGTGCCACACACGCCCTAAATGCCTTGTCCAGATGCTCTCGTCAACGCCTTCCCCTCCTTTACTGTACCAGGGATTTCGTATTTCTTGAAGGAGTTAACCGCCCAATGCACCTTATTGAACGTAACAACCTTGCAAGCCATCTTCCAAACCAAACCTAAAAGGGGGATGTCTGCTACTACCTTCTCGGACTGATTATTGTCAGAATTAACCCTCTTGGATCCTGGAAAGTGTATCTTCAAGAGGTGGTTCATTTCTTTCCTGAGGTTCCTCTAGAACCAGCCCTTGAGGTGTCTTGAGTAACCCAATTTTAACCTGTGGTCAACGGCGAATATTCTCCTGAATTTTGTTACTAGGGATAAATCCTTAAGTTCCCCACAGTAATCTTGCTATAATTCCACTTTGGACTTTCGAACTAGACTAAAGTGACCACATTTTCAATCATAGAAAGCAGCACAAATGGAAAAAATTAAACAGAATGATTTTTTTGTATTTTTTCTAAAAAAGGGTCCTTACCCCACACAAAAACTTTTTTTTCTTTCACCACCACACATCGGGACTTTAAAAAAAAATCGGGACATTTTCTTAAATCGAAAGAACGCGTGATATTCCTTAAAAGCGGGACTGTCCCAACAACATCAGGACGTGGGGTCACTTTAAACTAGACGCTTATATGCCTTTTGCTCTCGGCTTTGTAGGCAGTCCAGTCTTCAGTTTGTTTGGTTTTCCTAGCCTTATTCAGTAGTTGTCTTGAGCTGGTCCTAAGTTTATTAAGCTCCACCAAGTTACCTTTTATTGCCTCTATTAACCTTAATAGGGCAGAACTTTTCCTAAGACTGCGTGATCGCTAAGGAGATTTTTGTTACCACCTCCTTTATCACCATCTCCGTCCTTATATGATCCTCGGCACCACGAGCATACTTTCCATGCTAGATTAATAACCCGCCCAGTCAGTCTCTGTAGAATTCCTGTAGGTTTCTTTCGACGAAGCGGCGGCAGTCTCCTAAATTAAAGGTGATGCGGCAATGATCAGAAAGTGTATTCTCTCCTCTCACTCTCTAATGCCCTCATCTTTTCAGTGACTCGTCTTTGTCGTTATTGTTATATCCAAAACCTGTTGCATTCCTTGATGTTACGAAGATAGGTTTGGATCGAGTGTTAAGAATGTCTAGATTCCATGCAAAGAGGTATTCCAATAGGGCTTCACCTCTTTCATTTGTATTTATAATACCCCAGATGGTATTTGGTAATATACGAACTTATTTTTGTTTTTAATGCCTAATAGGATAAGCTAATAAAAGATAGGAGTTTCCATTTCAAAAAAATTGACTTTAAGGGTTTTTGTGGTTATGATTTTTAACGGTTCTTTTTAAACGCCCTGTATTTTTTAATTTTTAAAATATTAATACAGTCAAAAGGTCTTTCTCTATGGTAGGGAAGCCCAAGAGGGTACCTTGTATCCTATTAAGCACCTTCACCAAATATGAGCCCCCTATACAGGGCCGATCATAAGAAACAAAAATATATCCATCAGAAATTGTCGAGTGCGTCAGACTAAAATAGGGTTAGTTGATTACATGCTAAACTGTGTATATTCCACTAATCTGACAATTTAAAAATGACGTAAAGGGAACGGAAGGCTACAAAAAATTATCAGTTTGCATTTTCGATTTAGGCGGACCCGAACGATTTCTACAAGCTGAAATAATGATGGTATTTATTTGACATAATATTTACAACTTTATAGCTACTTTCCCACACCCATGAAAAAGGTATAGTAAGCTTTGCAAGTCAATAGATCTTTATGACACTCCGAGTAAATCCTCATTTAGCATCGTGGGCTCCCCTACTACTCCAAAGGAATCCAACCTCCTATTTAGATTTTTTAAGGTACGTGTACATATGTTGGCGTCGGACGGACGGTACGGATCGGAAAAAATAGTTTCAGTGAAATTAAATGAAGCAGTGCACTTATGTGCAGGCAGTTGGCACCGGATTTAAAAATCCCGCAAGAATATGGCAACTTTAATTAAAATCTGGCTATTACCGTTTTATATGTGCGATACAGGTCAGAAATTGCTTTATTTGACAAGAAATTAACCCGATTCCAACCGAAGGGTTTTTAAATCAGTAGTTCTATACCCATACCGTCCGTCCGATGACGACATATGTACGCGTAGCTTAAAAGGCTTTTGTTTAGAAAAAAATATTCGTTATGTGGTATACTGCCTGCGAACGTAATTTTTCACATAAAATTTGTAAGTAAAGGGCATTGGAATTAAGTACATATACAATACATTATACATAACCTATGTTTAAAGTTTTACCCAAATGTAAAAAATAAATAATATAAAGGGCGTTTCACTTCTTACAAGGAAGTTGACATTAACTTCCAGTATAACCAGAAGTGCTAGAACTGTCAAAATATTTAATTTGTATGTCCTTCACTGACCTTATAATGTTGCAAAATTTTTAAAATTTTCCAAAGCCTACTTTTGAGAAATCGAACGCAGTTCCAGGTGGGATCCTTCTGTATGTTAAACCATTGCTATTAATTATTTTGCATCATTAAAATTGTGGGCATTTATTATAAATTTATTTATTTTATGCAATTAAATATTTAAATTAGAAGAGTGTCATATTAAAGTAGAAATTTATTTTAAATACATGTACGCTTACGCTACATTTTAATTAGAAACTCTGGTAATTTACCAATTATACATAAATATACGAATCCTCATAAAGTTTTGTTATAATAACAAATTAACACTTTATGTTGACATGTAACAGTTACTATGCAATAATTGTGTACCTTGGTAAAAGAGTAATTTCTATTTTACGGAAGGTAACATTTAATTAAAAGTATGTTAAAAATATAATAAAATAGCATTTTAAAAGTAAATAAAACTTCTTGGTGTATGTTACGGTTTCAAATATTTTAATATGTGTTTTATTTTTTTAGAAATACATGGTGTTTCCTAACTACGAAACCAAACTTAGAGGGTGATTTTATTTTAAAATTTAAACATACTAAATTTGAAATCGGTTACCAGGAACGCTATAAATTCAAAAGAATATTGCCTCTTTTAAAAAATATGCTACAGATTAGGGGTCTTAAAAAACACAGTGCTAACCTAATGGCATCATCCCCATATAACCAAATAGGATAATTTAAAAATTAGGCTCTTTTAAAACCACACATTTTTTACTGTGTTTATACTTTTAAGAGAATATTAGGGTTAGTTTAAATCATAAAAAAGCTTTATTATTACATTTAATTATTTATATAAATAATATTATAAAAGAAGGTGTTTATACAAGGTACGCTTTAAACAAATATTAAAATTTAAATATTTAAAAAACTATAAGAGATAATGGTACTATATTATATATATTTATTATTGTAGTGATAAGGATCATTAATTACTAAAAAAATATACAGGGTGATCCTTAAAAAAAACATCAAGTTGACTTCGTAACTGTTTAAAACAAGATATCAAGATCGTGTAAAATCTTGGTAAAAGGGTGTCGCTTAAATTACAAAGAGGATCATGTAGTACCTCGTTTTAAAGGCACTTTAATTCAATATTCAACGCCACTTTGTTTTTAAAAATCGGTCCAGCCTTTCCACACTTAGAACCCTTTGAAATTTGGTCAAAATATCGTACAAACAGATCAGTTTTAACGAAATTGGCTTGTAAGGTTAGAACGGCTGAGCCGATTTTTAAAAACAAACTAGCCTTAAGTAGGGAATCTAAGGGCCTTTAAAACAAGGTGCTACATGACCCCTATTTCTATTTAAAAGAAAGTTTCTAGTACCTTTTGACACTACACTACGTAAACAAAAATTATTCAATGCCAAAAGTATCCTAAGTGACACAATTCTACCCAAATTTTACCCGATCTCGATATATTGACTTATTCAAAAGTTTAAGCGGAGAGAACTTTAAAAACCGTAATGTAGATATGTACAGTGCGTCCAATCTAACTTGTCCACATTTCAATTGTCCTACAACATTTTTATTTCTTAACCTAAAAAATGATTAAAAACCAACTTGTACAGTAAATTATTAAGGTTTTTTCTATTATAAAGATTATACAAAACAATTTAATTAACAGCATATATTGAATTAACTAACTGAGACCTTTTAATGATGGTTTAATATACAGGGTGTCCCATTTAAAAAAAAGAAAGTTATGTCAATATATTCTGTTAATAAAATTGTTTTGTGTAATCTTTTTATAGCAGACACAAACTTGATAAATCCTGTACAAGTTGGTTTTTTGGATAATTTTTCTAAGTTACCTTCTAGTTCCTTCAAGTTCCTTTCATTTTAAAATGTAGCCAGTCCCTCTTGGCACTAGGCCACGTGATCGAAATTATTTTTATGTCAGAGGGTAATTTAAATAACACCCTTTTGCTCAAATTTCACCCGATCTTAATATCATTCAAAAGATAAAGTGGGGGAACTCTTTTAATATCCTCACTGTATATCTCATATGTCATATGACCGGAATTGCTTTATTTCTAAGATTTGAGGCGTTAAAGTTTGTAAAAAGTGGATATTTTTAAATATCCTTAAAGCGCTTTAACTGATTTGAATGTCATTTGGTACACCCATGAAACCTAACCCGGTAGTAGTATGTCAACACATCTATAAAAAATATGAAAGTAAATATATTGTGATCGAAAACATAATGCTATGTAAAAGAACAACTTATTACATTAACGTTTAAAAATTATTTGCGGCATGTGGCCACCGCGGCAGTCTACCAGATAGGCTATTCTTTTAGTCCAATTTTGAGTGACTTTTTCGAGTACTTCCGTTACCGAACCATGATTCATGAATATTTGTTTCAAAATATGGATGATATTGATCCAGACGAGATGTGGATGCAACAGGATGGCGCTACATGCCACACGGCGAACGAAACTATCGCCTTGTTGCAAACAAGGTTTGGCGACAAATTAATTTCGAGAAATGGACCTGTTACCTATCCACCCAGATCCTGTGATGTGACGCCCCTAGATTATTTTCTGTGGGGCTACGTCAAGTCATTAGTGTATGCTGATAAACCAGCAACGATAGAAGCCTTAGAAGCCAACATTACTCGTGTTATTCATGATATACGACCGGAAGTACTCGAAAAAGTCACTCAAAATTGGACTAAAAGAATAGCCTATCTGGTAGACTGCCGCGGTGGCCACATGCCGCAAATAATTTTTAAACGTTAATGTAATAAGTTGTTCTTTTACATAGCATTATGTTTTCGATCACAATATATTTACTTTCATATTTTTTATAGGCATCCAAAACATAACCATATTCCTTGTCATAGAAATGTCTTTAAATATCCATTCTTTACTTATTATCGGCAAAATTTTTCAAAACAAAGACACCTTTATTCTTGTGGGCGTCAAATTTAAAAATAATCTCAACTGACATAAACATTTGTAGCTTAAATTTCTCTTTAGACCCAAAAGTATCTTTTCCCTTCTAATTCATACACTTTGTATACGTCCCAGTCCCAGATCCGACCCCTTTTGAAATATTTTCTTTAATCTGGGGCATGGCGTTCCCCACAATACTCAGCATTCTTGATTCCATTTAAATAGGAGTTGTTATCCGTTACTTACAGAAGGGCTTCCTTCTCTAGCCAATCGTCGAGTTATGGGATTTTAGCATCTTGGCAACGTTGCAGTTGCAAGTTTAGAACATTTGACAATTTATAATCAAGCTTTACTTTCTGTTGTTGCAATTAATATTCTATTTTTAAAGAATTTTTATGATGTATAGAATGAATGTTTGGCATCAACAAGATGGTTGTCTGGTTCCATAACGTCAGGAAGTTCACTTCGGGAGTCGTTTCAAATCGTACACTGATGGAAGAGGTACCATGTAATGGCCTCTCAGATCACCAGATTCGGCACCAATGATTTTTCTTGGGGACACGTTGCTAACAAATTTATAGGCTATCAAGCCATGGTAACGCGCAAAATGACTTAGGATGAGCTCTCTGCCAGGTGGCTCAGTTTCAGGCTCTTATATAAAATAATACTGAAATACTTCTGAAAACACAAAGAAATCGTAAATCTCATAACAAGGCTGGGATATTGCTCCGCACAAAATGGCAACTTTGAGAACTCATAACCAAGATTCAGCATTAAAGTTTTTGATAAGAATTCTTTTAGAAATACTTTTATTGCTCTTTATTTTTTTTTGAATTACATTTTTATTTTTGTAATTATTTGTTTATTTTTTCGAATTGTTTACTTGTTTACTAAATTCATTTTTGAAATGGCAGCATTTACGCATTCAAAGCAAATAAATTAATAAATACCAAAAATATTTAATAGTTACGCAAAAATTATCAAAATATGCGAAAGGTGCAACATTCTCACGCAAAGAAGCAATCGGTGCTGCCGAAAGGCTCGAGCTCGATCAGCCATAACAAGCTGAGCTGCTGGCGCAGTGGCGGGGGAGAGCAGGGGATCGGATGGGAAACACTCATTCTTGTTTTAGTCGAACTCATGCGATTTATAATTTTCTTCGCAATATGTTTCGCCTACTGCAATTACAGCTCTTCATTCTTTGCGCCGCAAGCAGAATACGAAATTCCAGACGAGAGCGTTCGGCGGCAGGTAGATGCCGAAAGTACAGGGTTGCCGACTTTGCCTTAATCTGGGCAAAATTAAAATAGTAATAAAATGTTATTAAAATCCTTTACTTTATTTTTGCGATTTTAGAATGGGTAATTGCATATCGTACATTTACCTTAAAATTTTATGACTTTCAGGAAACATGAAAATATCACTTAGGGATTTTGAACTAGGTTTGGCACAGATTTTTCGAGTCGGGTCGACCAGAATTCCCTTGTACCTATTTTTACCGGCGTAAGTCGTTTGTCAGTATTGGTAAACCGGTTGGCTGATCTCTGCTTAATTTAGATTTTTTTTTTTAGTTTTAATAATATCGTTGACAAAAAGCTCAAATTATTACAAGTACTATACCGGCACGTACAAAAGAAATAATTAGACAGTTTCATTATATTTGCCTTGCGTCAGCGAAAGATAAATTTTTGAAATTATTATAAAAGCTTGAAACTATCGGTCAGTTAACGAAATTGGTAGGGAAAGCGCATGCGTAATGATGAGGCGCCACTTCAATTTCATTACTCAAGAAAACGACCAAGTCTACGATACTGGCTGGCATTTCTCTCTTTAAAAATTTCGTCTCGCGTTATTATGCCTCGGCGTCTTTAACACTGGCGCTATTATCACTCTCAACGCTTGAAAACTGTAAAAGAGAAATCCGAATTTAATAAATTGAAACATTGCCTTATTAAAAATTCGGCCTTCAGAATCCATAATAATAAGATTTCAAAAAGAGTTTCACATTGCATAAACATTTCTTGTTAGAAATACTTTATTGTTTCTTTTATTTTTTAGAGAATATTTTATTTAACTTTACTTTTTTTTGTTAAACTCAATGGCAAAAGAATTACGCTTCTAACTTTCACTACGTCACTGAATACCATCAGCGCGGGCCAGGCGGGTTACGATAAAATTCTCGCGCGGTTCCAAAATCACTTTTTTTTGGGATACTTTAGAAAAATCTCTGCGATTTCTTAGTGTTATTTGAAGAGGGTCATTTCAATAGTCAAAATGGTATTTTCACGCTTTCAAAGAAATTCGACAACTTAGTGCTAAAAGCAAAAGTAATGATTTGTTTACACTGCCATTTCATGATAGAATTTTTAATATTATTTTTTCCTGTTCGTACTTATGTCGTTTTATCAAAAGACCGAAATCTTTTAAAAATAAAGTTAGGGAAGGAACTTTTAAATAATGTCTTTATTACACCAAATAATAAATACATCTTTATAAATGCAGCTGCCAATAATTAATTTCAATCGGCTGAAATTCTTTATTATATTTTTGTTAAAATGGCAACTTTTTTTTTTAAAGAAAGATAAAGGGGCAAAAGTAAAAATAAATATATTTAATATGTATCTTCTAAAGTGAAAGTGTTATTTGGTGTTAAATGTAAACACAATAAATAAGACTTTTGTTACTTAAATCTACGCTTATAATGGCGACTGAGTTTGTCTTCTGAAATTGCAGTAATTAAGGATTTAAAGTTGAGTAAGTAAACGGTTTGGGTTCGACTTTTGGAACTAAGTTTTGTGGCAAAACAATCTTTCTTAGCGTATTAAGCGTTTTTTAAATAGTCAATTAATCTTTTATTTTCTACATATTATGGAATGTTGTTAGGGTTTAACTTCGGAATAGAATAATCTATACTAATATTATTAAGGGGTAAAGTTTGTATCTTTGTTTGTTTGTTTGTAGCCGCTGATCTTCTGAAATACTAAACCGATCATAAAAACGTTTTCACAATTAGAAAACTACACTATTCAGGAGTGATATAAGGCTATATTTTATCATTGATTAAACAAACATTTTAGAGAAATGTAATGACATATGTATATCTACAGGGCCGTATTAGTGCTTCAGGCGCCCTAGGCTAAAATTCCCGAGCGCCTATTTTTCATCCAAAAAATATTTGAAAAGCAAAAAAGGTCCTTTCCTCCGATGCGCCTTATTTTAAGGTGCCAGGCGCCTTACTTCACCCTACACTTTTTTTAAAAACTCCCCTGTCTCAGCGTCTATTACTCCCCTGTCATGCATATTTTTTTCATGCGCGCCCTAGGCTGTAGCCTAGCCAGCCTAGTGGATAATACGGCCCTGTATATCTATCTATACTTATATTATAAAAAAGGTTAAGTTGTAAGCACCGGTGGTCCAGTGGTAGAATGCTCGACTGTCACGCGAACGACCCGCAATTTCTTGCAGATGTAGTTTCCTTTTTTTAATATAAAAGTAGATAAAAAAGCAACGAATTTACTTTTTTTGTAGATTTTATATATTTATTTATACTAATATCATAAATAAAAAGGTAAAATTTGTAACTTTAATTGTTTGTTTGTAAGGGCTAATTTTCAGAAATACTAAACCGATTATAAAAGAAATAAAAAATATTTTATATCAAAAAAATTTAGAGTGGTATCACAGATATTTAAAAAAGATATATTTTTTAAATTTTTACCACCCTTTATATCAAAAGCTAAAACAGTCAGAACAAAAGTTTATTTGAACTTTTTTGTAAAATCATCTAAGAATTAATACCCTGCTTTCCGTAAAAAAATACAAAGGTGAAAGCTATTATTTTTAAAACACCCTGTATATTTATTTCAAGAAATAATAAGATATAAAAAAATCGAATGTGTGTTCTAAGCTTATAGATTAATACCCTAAAAAACCCAAATTTTAAATCATTACGACGATGCGATGATCCTTTGCTAGGGAAAAACATTTAGAAAATAATAATATCTACGCCATTGAAAGCTTTTTCTGCCTAAGTAAAAAACAATTAAACTTTTAAATACATTATATTGTGGTGCTCATGGAAACTTAAAGAATTACATTTGCGATGCTGCTGATAACTAATTTTTTTAAATAAAATATTATTAGATTTTTAAAAGGGTACCTATAAACATTTTAAAAATTAACCAAGTAATAAACTGTTAAATACAGAAAGGACAATATTTAAAAAGTCAATTTTTTAAATTTCTTAAAAAATAAAGCAGATATCAAAAATTTGAGAGACAGTAAGGGTCCACTAAATAACACTTGATAATTAAAAAACAAAAATATATATATATTTTTTTGTAAAATGTCGCTCTTGACAAAGTTTTTGTAAAAATAGGACTTTTCTTTTACACCCTGTTGAATAAAAACAAGAAAAACTTTCCCTAAATTGGAATGACCATTTTTTATTTCTAAAAAGTTTTATTACCAAAAGGTAAAAACCGCATTTTATTAATGCATTTTATATAAGAATAGGTGTAATTTAAAATTTACCAAAAAAAAATCCAAGTTGCAATTGAATTGGTCAACAGTTTACATAGCTGCATAGGAGTAGAGTATCGTTGTTTTTAAATAATTATAGTTTTAAAAACTAAAAAAAACACGCTTTTAAAGCACATTATACTAAAAAGTAAAAAATAATTTTTAAAATAATCTTTAAACAATAATGAACGAATAATATAAAAATACTAGTAATATTGTAAAAAATCGTCGGGCGCTCATTATAAGAAAAATATAACGAGAACTAACCAGAACTTCGACTAAACATTCTTTCAGATTCGTAATTAGCGCCTCAAAAACCTCCGTATGCCAAAAATTATCAATTTGCAAACATTCGGGATTAATGCTCAGATAGGCTCTAGACGTAAATGTTTCACATGCTATAAAAATTATGCTTGTAGTGACACCTAGTATTAAAACAATAATACTTAAGAGTTACATACATACTTACAAGTAAAGCTAATAAAAGCATGTTAAAATAAAACAAAATATTAAATAAAAATATTATTTAGAATTAAAAATTATGCCCGAATACCAATATTCTTTCTTTCCTTAGGTTCTGATTCAATATTACTATTAAAAATTACCTCTGAAATTTAGAAACATTTTAGGACATTTTTTACTAAACAAAAATATGAGAAAGCAAAAAGTTAAGTAATGGAAAAGCAATCTAAATATTTAAATTAAAAAAACGGTGGCGTCTAGAGGGATAAAAAGGTCACAACCCGAAAAAAAAGAATACCCTCTAAAAATATAGCTTTGTATATCCATGCATCATCAAAATTTGTCGCATTAAAGTACACATAAATTTCAGGTAAAATATTAACTGTCTGTATTAACAACATATTTTCAATATAACACTGATTTTTATAAACAAACCTCTGACATGGCTATGGGTTCACCTTTATCACTTTTATTAAGTAATATTTCTATAAAAAACTTTGAATCAAATTTTGTAGAAAATAATCAATATAAACCTTTAGTTAGGTGGAGATATATAAATGACATTTTTTCTATATACCAACATGATGAACACTGTTTAAATATTTTTTTAACACACATTAATACACAAGAACCAATTATTAAGTTTACTTTAGAAAAAGAAAACAACTCACAACTATCATTTCTTGACATTTTAATAAAAAGAGATTTAAACAATTTTGAAACAAAAATCTACAGAAAGCCTACGCATACAAATAGATACTTAAATTTTAACTTAAATTACCCAATAATGGTTAAAAAGGAAGTAATAAAAAGTCTATCTGATAGAATTTAAGTCATTTGTTTTAATCAAAATATAAATATTGAAAAAGATTATTTAAAAAATATTTTAATTCAAAATAATTATCCTCTTGATTTTATAAATAATTGTTTCTTTGAATTTGAAACTCCAGTTATAAGACAAAATCAAAATAGACCTATTACAAATTTATTTTTACCACACATTCCCGGACTATTAAATAAAATTCAACGAATAGGACATAAATTTAATATTCGCACAATCTATAAAATACAAAACACTATCAGATCTCAATTAACAAAAACAAAACCATATAACTTAAATAAAAATACAAAAAATGTCATGTATAAAATACCTTGCGAATGCAATAACTTTTATATAGGTGAAATTTGTAGACCATTAGCCAAACGCATAAAAGAACACAGATCATACATGTAAAACACAGAATTTCATAAATCAAAAATCTGCCAACACGCATTTGATAATAATCATAGAATAAACTGGGATGCTTCGAGCATTTTAGCAAAGGAAACTTGTTCTAAAAAACGCAAAATTAAATAAAGATAATTATGTTTGGATGCCTTTGTTTGATACTGAAGTATCTTCAGGAAGACTAAAAATTAACGAACTATTCACCTTTTTTGTAATATAAACAATAAATACACCATCAACCAGTTATCTATGTCACTATGACACTATAACCAAACGAACATATTTGACACTAATGTCAAAGATTTCAGAATATCCTAAAAAAGATATAAATTTTAAATTTTAAATATTAGGTACCTTAATAATTGTAAATTTTTATTTTTATTCAATCTGTCTGTTTTAATTTTTTGGTTTTTTTAGTACTTTTAATTTAATGTTGGGCGTGTACCCAAACAAATACCATCCATTAAATGAATCCGCCGAACTACAGAACATATCTTCAATACGGTTTTTGCGTAAAACAATAGAAATAATTTTTTGGCATGGTCATTTTGTATTCCTAATATAAAATTTTACATTTAAAATTAACCCTCGTTATTTATTCTCTAATTAGATAGGAATTTAACCATGCCAAGAAATGGTTTCTATTAAGTCATGAGATCAAATTTGTTCTAAACTTAATGGGAATTTAAAAATATATATTTTTATTTTAGAAAAATGCAGTGGCGTACCAGTTTCTTCTTAAAAAATATTTACCTTAAACCTAATGAACGACACTAGTAATTTTTTTCTTGTATGCCAAAGGGTACGTCTCTCAATTGTTAAAAAATATCTGAATGGGTATAAAAGGTATTTAAAAAAAGACATTTTTTTGTTTAATTTACCACCCCGTAGTTCAAAAATTAAGACGTTAGGGCATATGTTTATATAAGGTTTTTTCTTATTTTTTTGTGGAAAATTACCTCCTAAAATTTTTCGCATTTGTTTAGAAACACTCTATATAATAATATGGGTGCAAGTTCCGAAGCACATTTTTTTAAAACGACTTCGGCTATGCCATCCAGCGCAGACGATTTCTTGGTGTTAAGAGAAGAAAGAATACGCTTAATGTGTTTCTTCTTAAAAATAATATCGGGAAATTTATAAGGAATTGAAGCAATAGCTGGAGTTAGATGATTTACGGGAGGGTCAAGGGTTAAATTGACAGCAAATAGTTGTCTTTCTTTTAGCGGTAGAAATAGTTTCATCTCTTAACGTAAGTGGTAAAAATGAACTGGTACAAAAATTTCTACTAATATTTTTGGCATGGCAATGCCAAAATAAGTAAAACAACTTGGACTTCTAAACTTGTTTGATTGTACAGAAACTTTTTGTGAGTCTGAACTTTTAGAAGTCTAGCTTTACCACATTTTAAAAACCAAGGTCTGTTATTGGAAGGTTTGGTGATCTTGATTGGTGTAGGGAATACAGGTTTTAATGCCCAATTGAATTGATTCAGTTAGTTATATTGTAGCATTTTGTATAGACCTTTTAGAGACAATCTGTATAAGTCACATTTATTAATTATTCATGCGTCAACTTATTCCAAATTCTTTATTTCAAAAAACAAATACTTTAGAAATTCCTTAAACAAAGGCATGTGTAGTTTTAATTCGGAGCCTTGTCAGTATTCGCGGCTTTAGTTGTTTTAATATTAGTTTGTAAACATGTAGTAAACACAAAACTTTATTTATTTAACTGCGCCATATCAAAATCCAAGCCTATACTTAACATAAAAAAACGGCTTTGTAAAATTCAAATTTATACGTATGTTATAAAATAAATAACAACATAATTTAAAATCAAAAAGAAAATACTTTTAAATTTTATTTTAATTAAAATAAAAAATTATTAGTTTTAAATATAATATATGCAAAAATGAAAGGCAATAAAAAAGTTATATACATATTTTATTATTTACAATTTGGTATACAGGATGTTTCTTAAAGCTCTGCTTTAATAAAAAAAATCTAATAAAACAACAAATATTTAAAAATGGCTAAAATAAAATGGAATCTATGACATCTACATCCTTTATTTCGCAAACAAGATACTTTATCTTGTAAAAAAAGTACAAAATTTATTAAAATTGGAAAATATTGCGGTCTCTGTGGGTAAAACAGGTTTTCTAAGCGTACTAAGCCAAACAAAATCAAAGTAGAAATAATATTCTTATATACAGGGTGTTTCCCAATTGTAAAAGGAAAATTTAAGGGCGGATTCCTAGGCTATTTTTATAAAAAAAATTATATAAACATATGTTCTCAAATTTTTCGTTTTTAAGATACAGGGCATTAAACGTTTCAAAAAACCCAAAATTTTTAAATCATTTTTTTAGTAAAATTTGTTAGACTAAATTTAAACGTTATTTAATTTAGTATTGGTTGTTGTCATTACAATGTTGCTAATAATAAATTATAACACCTAATTTTTAAAAGTAAAAATGCCCCAATGTTTCTTGTATGGTCCAGGATTATGCAGTTTAGCCTGTTTTCTGGAAAACTAAGCAAGGTACTTAAAAGAGGAAAACACAAAAAGTTGTATTTTGGGCGTTTCTTCTGGAAAAAATACAAAAGTTGCAAAAAGTCATGGCGTACATTTTTTGTCAATAGTATCAGCTAATATACGTCAAGCGCCGCCAATGGTCTGACAAATTAAAAATTAGTTTAGAGCCAAATTAATTTCCCATTTTAACAAACACCACAGCCAAAATTAATTAAAATTGAATAGGACATATTTGTGATAGTAAAAACCCGATTTTCTTTTTAAAGTTTAACACCCTGTATCTTAGAAACAAAGCATTTCTGGACCTATGTTTATATGACCTTTTTTTCATAAAATTGGCTATTTTTTTACCGCAATTAGAAACACCCTGTATATTGGACCTTTCTGTTCGGCGTACTCTGTAGTTATTTAGGGTAAAAAGCATTTTAAACAAAAATTATTTATTTAATTATTTTTTAAAAATTGGCTTTCTTAAGGAAAGTATTTTAAAAAGTGTTAATGCGTATTGTAAAAATTGACAAAAACATTTTTTTACTTTAATTCTTTTACTTTAAATTTTGACATAAAATTTAATTATCTGCAACATTTACCTATACAATTTTGTCATATTTTTATAAATAAAGGTACTTTCTTTACTTTTCGTATTTTTCATATTTTTAGTTATAATTTACCCTGTATATTATCAATTAAAGTAAAATTTTGTATTTATTAGTTTAAGACAATAGACCAAAGGAAGTTTAAATTAATTAAAATTTTGGTGCATTATTCCTCTTGTAACACCTATCCTGGAAAACACTATACAGGGTGTTGTTAGTCAGTGTCCGATATTTCAGAGTGATTTTTCAAGTATTTTTAAGGTAGTCTTATGAACGTGTGGTCTAAGATGACTGTCGTTTTCAATGATACATGGTGCCAATTATTTCTAACTGATAATTGGTATGCCTGATTTCCGAACATGTAGTTTGACTGAATGATTATCTTAATTTAGCCTTACTTGTAGAGGGCGCTAGCCACATGTATACTCTCACTCTCAAAGTCATGACTTTTGTACAACCCTGTATTTACATTTTTGTTAAAGAAATGGATTCCTAGTCATTTTTACGTAAAAGGTACTCTTATTAGATGACGCTAGAGCAAGTTTTCGAAATATTTTAGTTTGAAATAATCGATGCATACGCTTAGTAATAAATAATATGCTAAGTAAAAACCGCTACTCGATAAAACCGTCATTTTCGGCGGTCTTTACTTAGCATATTTATTACTAAGCGTATGCATCGATTATTTTAAACTAAAATATTTCGAAAACGGTTGCTCCTAGCGTCATCTAATAAGAGTACCTTTTTTACGTAAAAATGACTAAGGAATCCATTTCTTTTAACAAAAATGTAAATACAGGGTTGTACAAAAAGTCATGAGCCTTTGAAAGTGAGAATATACATGTGGCTAGCGCCCTCTACAAGTAAGAGCTAAATTAAGAACAAATTCAAATTTCTCATGTCAAAAAACCCCCAGGTACCAATTTTCGTTCGGAAATCGGCATTATTTAGGAAATTATGCAGAAAAAACATAAATAAAAATAAAACTTTGACACCCTGTATCTTGAAAGCGAAGCATCTTAGACCACACGTTCATAGGAACTTTTTACCTTAAAAATACTTGAAAAATCACTCTCTGAAATATCGGACACTTATTAAATAACACCCTGTATATAAGTGGTTCTACTGGCAATATTAAGATAATGCTACGTTAGACTTTTGTAATGTTAAAACTTTATAAAACTAAATAATTTTTACTCTTAGGCGTTAAAAACTACGTATTTTCTCTTATATTATATTTTGTTATCTACAATCTATAGAATCTTTATATACTATAATGTACAGGGTTGGTCCGTATATTTAGACAGCGCCTATCTCGTATTATACAAGGTAGAAAGCAACTTTAAATACAAAAGTTTTAGAAAATTATCCAAACAGTTAAAAATATATTTTTGCAGATACAGAGTAAGCCAAAAATGTGTGGAGAATTTTTTTATTTTTTTAAATGGAACATCCTGTATATTATGCCACCATTTAAAAGGTCGTTTAAAAAGCTTTACAAAAAAAACATTATTTAATAAATCTATCCCTTATTGTTTCGGAAATATTGCCAAATAAAACTTGGATATAATTTTCATTACATTCACAGTCTCAGTTTAGTGCCGTGCCGTAGGTAGGTACAATGGATGGATTATATCTACTCTTTTTCAGATTTAGGTAGTCATATTTCGAAAACTATTAAAGATAGATATACCAAAAGTGTAATTTTTGTATAATATACAGGGTGTTCCATTAAAAAAATCCTATCCACACATTTTTGGCTCATTCTGAAGCTGCAAAATAATATTTTTTGGCGGTTTGGATAATGTTCAAAAACTTCTGTATTTAAAGTTTCTTTGTACCTTGTATAATAAACGAGATAGGTGGTGTCTAAATATACGGACCAATCCTGTACATCTTTAAATTACCTTGAATTATTTTTTTAAATCTAAATTTAACACACATAATCCAGGTGTAGTTTTAGACGCGCGTTATCCCTATATCTGGTTAAAATCAATTAAAGATTTAAATCCGTTTTACTCTCGAAGGCCCTAAAACAATGGTTTTATTTATAGGAAATAGGTGCTTCACATAGGATAACTACAAAACCTATTTAATAGGCAGACTTAATAGTTTTTTCCCTAAAATAGTTTTGCTGTCTTTAGTATTTTTACCGCTTATTATATTCTTACAAAAGTAAAATTGTTTTAGTAACGTTAAACTATTATCTTATAATATTTTTCTTTTTTTTAACAGCTATATCTAGAATTTGTAACAAAACTACCTATCAGAAAATAGTCCTTTTTTTACCCTTAGTTATCCCTTTCGACAACATCAAAGAAAAAAATAAGTACGGCTATTATTGCTTATTCTCTAACAATTATTTAGTTAGTAAGGGTTCCTCTCTTTTAGTTTTACTTTTGTAAATTTTACTAAATAACATACACGTTAAAACCTAAATTTTTAATGTGATTTACAAGAAAAAAAGTATTTTTTTATAATAGTTAAATAAAAATGTCCCTATTTTACTTTGATATTCTTAAGGCATAGGACAGCATATTTTTATTTTTAAAATGTCAGCCATAGATGCCCTCTGTATGTAACTTTTAAGTAAAAATACTAATTTTTCAACATATTTTACATAAAAAAGGTATACTAGGGTAAAGTTGATTTGAGAAGCCATTTTTGAGATATCTGGATATCTACATAATTGATCAGATTTTGAGGATATAAAGTGTAATTATAAGTCACTAGTGAGCTAAAGTACCCTTTAGCTCACTAGTGAATTATAGACTTTAGCTCACTAGTGACTTATACTAATTCTTTATTACTTCCAACATTTCACAATTAAAAAATAACATAAAACAACTAATATATTATACTACAATTTATTCGTGTTTATATTAACAGTAATTGTTATATTAGATTTATCTTGGACAACGTTACATTGTGCGGAGTGTTCTTCAGGAAGTCTTTCAGCACTAGTACTTGCCTTGGTGCGCTCTTCACCCTGTATTCGTCTTGCAATCTCAAACTTGTTAGAGATGCAATCTTCTAAATATCCTTCTGCCACGGTAGAAGACTTCCACCCGCCATGGCGTTTATGGTTGGTGATATCGGCCCCAGCGTTGACTAGAAGTGTCGCTGAAGAACGCCGCATGCTATGACCACTATATAAGATTTCATCAGGTAGTTGCAAATAATGAGCAACTACTCTCGAAATTTTCGAAATTTTATTTATTCCCACGCATTGCCTAGTGCATTTGCCTTTTGAAAGTTGACAAAAATCTTTTGTGAGGCGTGTTCTCTGGCCTTAGGGACACATATTTTCTAAATAATTCAAGAACATTTACCAAAAATCCTTCTTTTAAAATTGTAAAGCTTCTCGATTTGTTCGTCTTGGTATCAGGTATAGAAACATATATGTACTGGCCTTTATCTACTATATCTTCAATACTTAAGCGAGTTAGTTCGTCACAACGGCATGCACCAGCGATTCCCAATATCAATGCAACCTATAAAAATCTGAACAGATAAATATTTAATACCAGAAACTAAAGTAAATTCATACCTTTGACATTAAGTGCTCGTCGTCAGGTGCCTCAGCCAAAAATTTTTCGATGTATTGCCTCTCCAGAATTTTTGCCTTTTTCGGTTTGAAATTTCTTGAATTGCTCTTCAAATAAGCGACAACTTTTCCATACCTCCCTATATCCACGTTCTTATATACTTTTAAGGTCGTTTTTATCATTGAATACTTGGTCCACATTGATGAGGGAGCAACTTTTTTCGATAAAAACAGAAAGTAAGCCATAATAACATCTTCATTTATAGTACCAACTCCTCGCCTTTTCCTCCACGCTTCAAAATCTTCAAATTCTTTATTGTACTGTTAGTTTTGACTTCTGGAATTAAACTGCATGTCGCTACCGCAGCTTCTTCCAAAATTTCCGCAGGAACTTCACAATTTTCCATTTCGCAAAGCATTTTTATGTTTGTCTACAAAGTTGTTTACTAAACAAACCCGTAGTTACCAACAAAATGCATTACAACCAAACAAGCTTGCTATCCAAAAAATACTAAATTTTGTTGCTGGTGTTGTTAATGATAAATAACAAATAATGGATTTATACGAAAGTGTTGGATAAAATTTTGTATTAGACACGTGAGTTATTACATATAAGTCACTTAAGAAAATTACTCTCTCGCCCTTCGGGCTCGAGAGTTAAACTTTTCTTGCGTGACTTATATGTAATATAACTCACTTATCTAATAAATAACTATTTCTGCATACACAGGTCTAAGTTATACAGGGTATTTAAGAATTGGCTGCTTATCTTACATAGTGTCAATCCTTAGAAAAAAGTTTAAATAAACCCATGGCCTAAATGTCTTAATTTTTGAGATACAGAGCGGCTAAAAAGCTTATTTTTTAAAAGTACAATATCTAAACTTCTTTTAGACAAAATAAATTAATTTTGATGGAAACTTAGTTTTCGTGACTATGATGGGCAAAAATAGCTAATTTACTGGTTTTACGTCGCACGTAAAGAAACTAATAATAACTTAAATAAATAATGTTTATGTTTTTTCTAATATTTGAGATTTAATTATATTATTAACAGTTATAAGCTAAGTTCATACAAAACTTCTATTTGAAGTGTTAAATGTATTGATTTGCTAAATATGAAGCAATTAACTGGTCAAATTTTATTCAAGAATATTCATTTCCGGTTATGACCTGATTAGTTTGAAACCGTTTATTTCTAATTAAATATCTGCTGCTTAGTATTTAGTTTAGTTAGACTAAATAAAATAAAAAAGTAAAATTATATTTAAGATTTCTGGTTTTATACTTAGTAATCATATGAAAGAAACGTTTTAATTAGTGCCGTATGCTTTGCTTTAACCTTAAAAGTTTGTTCTGGTCTACTTAAAAAAAAAAGATAAATAAACAAAAAAAAATACATGTGTAAAAAATTAAAAAAAAGTAAAAACCAGTAGATTTTTATATAGAAAATACATTGAAATAATTTACAGAAGAAATCTAAAAAATAATGTAAGCCTTATTATTTCTTTATAGTATTTATATTCAAGGTTAATATTAAAAAAATGTTTATTATATCATAACATGTGATGCCTAATGGGGTAGCATCCCAAAATAACAATACAGAAGCAAAAATATCCGTCGGCACCTTTGATGTAGCGGGTACAGTATTTCGTGACCTCGAACGCCTTGTTTTGACACTTGACCAGTCTTCTAGCGCTAATACACTGAGAAAAATTTTAATGGCGTAGTAAAGCGTTTTACACTATAAAAAATATTTTAGAGTAAAAGATTGTTAAAAACTTTTTTAAATATAAAATTAAAAATTGATACTTACACGAAAACGTTACGTTTTTAAGATATTTATGCTCTTTTTCTGGTTCCTTCTATAACTTAATTAACTGTCAAGCCTTTTTTGTAAAAATTGTATCAGGTCTGGGGCGCCAAGTCAATGTTTAATAAAAATCAGTTCCTTGGCACTTAAAAATAATTAATGATACAAATCCAAAAACCGACAAGACATCTCTATGAATGCACACAGGGCTAGAATTTGGAAGTTCATAAAACGTGTGTTCCCTAGAGGTACGCATGGCGCAAGATGAAAATGTTCATAGATGGTACACTGACAGTTAAAGTGTTAAGATAGGAAAATTAAATTTGGTATATCAATATTTGACGTAAATGAGTATTGGTGGATCTATTTGTTTGTTTTAAATCACAATCGGAATATTTTATCTTAATTTGGCATTATATCGAATTCTGACTACAATGACCCATAAGATAATATTTTTGAACACTGGTGATCCATTTTTTTTAAATTTTAATATATAGTCTGTGCGAAGACCAAAACATTAAAACCGTCAATTTTAAGCTATGAAAAATGAAATTAACCGCCTTTTGTTCCTTACGACACTTCAATTCTTACTTTTTGATTTTTTTCAATTGTTAATTTCTTTTTAATTTTTGGTATAAATGTAGTTTTGCCTTACAAAGCTTAAAAATAAAAGATATTAGAAATAAAATATTATGTAATATTCCTCAGCTCTCTTTCCAATTGATGGTGATTCTACATAAGATAAAAATTATATTACAACCAAAGACAATTATAGTAGTGAAACCCCATTTGTCTCTGTAACAACAAAATATAGCCTAGGATTTAGTTTAAGCTGTGTGAAACAAATTCTCTTTTTTGGTTTTTTGTTCTAACTAGGGTTGTTATAACCAAGGGTCAATCTATCAATAACATAATATCATATAATATAATCAATAAATTTAAATACTAATACGACTAGGTATATTGCCATAATTTAAAAATTACCTTCCTTATAAATGTATTTTTTTATTTTATGTATTGAATGTTACTAGATATTTATCAATGTATTAGTTTGTTTTGGGTCTTATAAACTTGTGCCGAAGCCTTTAAAAACGTAAAATGTGAAAATAAATATAGTAGAATAAAAACCATTAAAAAAAAGTAAAGAACATAACAAAAATTAAAGGAAAAATAAATTTTGGACGATTTAAGATCCAGAAGACGGAAAAGGGGGGTTTAAGTAAGAAATATGGTTTTTCTCGATTTCTGACTAAACTACAAGTTCTATGGAAAAAGTTAAATGGCAAAGTTGTAGGCAAAACAGATCTACAACTTTTGTCTCTATGCTCTTTTAATATAACCTTAAAATTTATGTGGAGAATTCCAATATCCAAGTTTTTTTGTTTTTTATTTTATCTTTTACTAAAAATAAATTATTTTTTCAAAATTTGTAGAAAACGTACCCCTGCCTGTTTCCAATATACTGTTTTTTTTTTTGTTTAAAATATATATTTTTTTACAATATTTTATCTAAATACCGAAAAAGTATACCTATTTTCAATCGAAAACTCGTCAAAATATACCCATTTTCCAACAAGTGGATGGTCTTTTTTTTGTTACAGTCTCAACTTTATAATGGTGTAAAAAACTATTCAGTAATAAATGTTTTCAGAAAATGCAAAAATCTCGGATCCGATTTTTAAAATCATTATTAGACCAATCAATCAAGTCAATAATTTTTGAAATTAAGAAAAAAGTATGGAAGGATAAAACCTATTAAAAAATGTCGAGAAAATTACAAATATAAAAGGAAAAATAAATACCATGTGACCTGAGGTCGGGAAGTAAAAGGGGGTGAGTTTTTTCCGACAAAATTACTAGCCCTATGGAAATTCAATATCCGAGAAAATTTACCGTGGTAATATATATTTTTGTTACATCATCAAAAAGAAAAGACTTTAACAAACAAAAAGCTATCGACTCTTTAAAAAAAATACCCTTTAAACAATAAAAAAAAACAGTAAAAAAAATGGTTTGAAGTTTTTATAAATCCCCTAGATACTGTGTCTTTGCCCTGACCCTTACAAGACAGGGGAGAGACATACAGGAGTGGAGACATTTTAGCAACAAAAACAGAAATAATGACAAATGTATTAATTGTACGGGATTAACTATGAAAACTTTAAATCTTTAGACAACTAGAAGTATAAAGTGCCGTTCTTGGGGTTTGTGTCACCCCGTGCAGAAAGAGGAAATACCGTCCCCTACAGGTTCAAAAATTTTTGAAGAGCAAACAAAAAAAGGTCCCCGCTTCAATGCCTGGTTAGCCTGCTTCAAAAATTTGAGAAAAAAGGCATTTTTGCCAAAATGCTGCAAATACGGCTTTTATTTTTCAAAATGCCGTCCTCTAATTTGTGCCGCATACATACAGATAAATTAATGATTAACTTTAAAATAAGACTTCGCATGGTAGAGACCTCATTTAATGTCCTTAACTGTATTTAAAGAGTTTCAGTAATAAAATAAATTATAAAATGACTGCGCATCTAGTTAGAGTGGCGCTGATTATGAACTATAGACTTAACGACGTTCGCTCAAGATTTTTGTTCCCCCAAATTAGTAAACAAATGCCATTTTTACAGGAACATAAGCATGCCAGGGAGAGACGCAAAATACAGGGGACAAACGCAAAGCTTAATAAAAAAAAAACATTTTACTTGCTTTATTTTAATTTTATTAATATTATTATATATATTTTGTGAATATATATAATTTAAATATTCTATTTGACTTATAGGTACCAAAATTACTAATATATAAACAGAATTGGTCCGAGGACATGCCAGAAAAAAGATGTTTTTTGACTTTAGGATAAAATTGTGACTAAATTAAATACTTATACAGGGTGATTGGAAAATGCTTTAAAAAATTTTAAGGGGTTATGTGGTTATCTCTTAAAACTCGTGCTCATATAGGTGGTCACTCAAATTTATTTCTTTATTATATGTATAATAATGAAATGAATTTGAGTGACCACCAATATGAGCAAGAGTTTTAAGAGATAACAACATTTTTATTAAATAATTTTTGTAAAAAAGGTGGGTTTTTACCGTGGACGTCAAATTTAGGCCTTAACTAAGAATGACCCAAGTACACAACACTTATGCCTGACAATAAAGTTCACGCAAAGCAGATCGTTATTTAAAAACCTTTTATACTAATAACTAGAATTATGCAAATTAATGAATTAATATTATGTTAAAACGATGTCTACACAGTAATATATTCAAAAGAGTTAATTGTTATCATTTTTACAATCAAAACAAAATGTTCCACCTTAAAAGAGTATTTTAAATATACTAAATATTCACTAAATATTAATATAATTACTGGGCCATCTATTTTATACTTTAAAACTAATATACTAGGTATTTTTAAGTTGTTACCTTGATATTATTAGTAATTAGGCTAATAATAATTAATTTAGCAAATTAATATAATTATAAAAATAAAGTGTACGCCTGTTTAAAAATTACTCTTATTAAACATTTATTTTCAAAAGTTAATACAGTTATTATTAAAAAATAAATACAGAATCACTACATAGTATAAAATAAAGTCGCCTTTCGCTTCTGTATATGTATGTATTATCGTGCCCAAAAAAAAACTGGGACATTAAAATCCAAGTAACGGAGTATCTTCTGGTCTATAATAGATCGTCTTTATACAGCGTGTATTGGAAAGTTCTTAACCAATGGGAAACTTTTTTATTATTAATTTTACGAAAAAAGAGCCCCTTCATAAAAAGTCCTGCTTGATGAGAAAATACATTTCCACAAAAATATTTGAAGGTTGAATGTACAGGGTAGCTTAATAGTAGACTTGTTACCAAATTAAAATAAGGGTTATTTCCTACTACGGTACCAAACTTAAAAGGGTAATTTTTTATGTCTATTTATAAAGAAAAGTTTCTATAAACATATGTCCGGAGTTGCTTCGTTTCTGAGATACAGGGCGTTAAATATTTTTTAAAGGTCTGTTTGTTTTTAAATACCTTAAATGTAAAGCCAGATACAAAAAAATGTACTACACTAAAAAGTTTTATTTAAAGTTTTTTAAAGGAAGAAATATAAAAACTGCATAAAAATCCAGTGGCGTACAGTGGGCACAACAGCCAATATTATTGAGAGAAAAATGTACGCCACTGACTTTTTATGCAGTTTTTATATTTTTTTCCGTTAAAGCAACTAAAAATACAACATTTTTGTGTAGTACATTTTTTGTATCTGGCTTCGTATTTAAGATATTTAAAAACAAACAGACCTTTAAAAAATATTTAACGCCTTGTATCTCAGAAACGAAGCAACTTCGAACATATATTTATAGAAACTTTTCTTTATAAAATAACATAAGAAATCACCCTTCAAAGTTTGGTACCGTAGTTGGGAAATAACCCTTATTTTAACTTGGAAACAAGTCATTTTTAAGCCACCCTGTACATCCAACCTTCAAATATTTTTATGGAAAAAAATGGTATTTTCTCATCAAGCAGGACTTTTTATAAAGAATAACTTTTTTCGTAAAATTAATAATAAAAAGTTTTCCATTTGTTAAGACCGTATATTTAGAATTTTTATGACGTAGTTGTCCCAAAATTATATTGTTTTGACATTATTTAAACCTAATAGACCTGGAGATAAAACTAGATTTTGTTGTCCCGGTTTTTTTTTTTTTTGGTGCGATAGTACATACGTATGCTTAAATTTTTGAAACTACCCAACGGATTTTGATGCTTTTTTATAGATAGTGTAATTTAGGAGAAAGGTTTATATGTATAATTAGTTCTGGTTATTTGTGGTTAGTTTTCTAATGTAAAGTCGAAAATAAACACTTTTTGCGCTTACATTGCAAATGCTGGCTGGTATAGGGAAAGGAAAATTGTTTTGGTTGGTTTTGGTTCGTTATGGTTAGTTTTGGTATAAATATATAAAAACAATATTTACAAAGAAAAAGTTAATTGAACCAAATATAGTAAATTCACCAATTAAAGGAGTCTAGAGAGATGTGCAAGTAAGTTTTCTTCTCTTAAAAACTAAGCAAAATAAAAAATAAGATTTTGTAACAATGAGCTACAAAATATTTAAAGAATTTTTTTATATTTTGGGTATACAAGAAGTATTATACGATTTGGAAATTTTGGTGGAATGTTTGGAATGGAAGCTGCAGATTTCTGATGTTTGAGAGTGAGAGTGATGTGGTATTCCCATTTGACCGTATTTATTGATTTCTTAAAAAAACAAATTATGGTAGAAAATGGCTAATGCAACTTTCCAAACATATTTAATAAGCTCTATCGTCGTTAAAATGCAATTTCCGGTTTTACCGAAAGTGCTACAGGAAATTACTTTCGGCGGTAACCAGAAACTTAACATATATTTCTTAATCTGTTTTGTTAATAATATTCTGTCTCTAAATCTAATTGTTTTAGGAAAATAATAGTGAAACGCTAAAAATATATTTTCCATGCTATTTTCAAGGCATTCTACACTACACCCTACACATTGTATCTATAGCCACGGCAGCTTCAAAAAAGCTTGGATTTTTCTTCCAAGTGAAAAAGTATTTTCCCCTTCTAATTTATAAACATTGTATGTGTCCCAAATTCAATCTCCCTTCGAATATTGTTCTCATATTTGGAGCATGGCCTTAGCATTCTTTATTCCATTTAAAAAAGAGCTGTTCGCTTTATTAATGATACTTCACTTACAGAAAGGCTTTTCTCTCTTGCCCATCGTCGGGCTGTGAAGAAATTAATAGCTTTTTTAAAGGTACTTCCATAGCTTCTGTTCTGCAAAATTGTCCAGTATAATTCCTCCACTCACGTTTCACAACAGGGGTACTCGTGGTGCCGCACGTACGCATCCCTATTCGGTTCCACTGAAAGGACCTTAAAGTTTCCACTTTATTCGTTCTTTTATCCCAAAAGTTTCTATAATGTGTAACCTGCTGCCCGAGAAGGTCTTTCTTCCCCCACCCCCTCAATAAAATCTTTAAGTACTTAAGTCCCGTGTCAACAAACTCCCTCATACCTCGCTTAGGACACCCACGGTACGTAAGTATTTAGCCTTCGTAGATTGTTCAAAGATAAAAACAATTTCAGAGTTTTACCTTCTAGTAATAGTCTTAAAACAATTCGGTTTGGAGATAGTATATTTTTAACAAATAAGATTGAGAATTAAGTTTTAAGTTTAAATTTAAGGATTAAGATAGTGGTTTCCATTTGAATTATTAAAGTTCTTTACTGTCGAATGTCAGTTTCTGTGTCAGTTGAAATTGTATTTTTACGGTGATAGGATATAATGTATTAACATACTTGCTTTTTAAGAAATCAATAAAATTTGATGTTAACATGACATTTTTCAATGGAATTTTCTTAAAAACTAATTAAAACAGATATTGCATGTGGTACATGTGTTTGGTTGGAATTGCCTGTGGAATTTATTTAAAGAAATATGGAGGGTGTTTTATTTAATGTAGTTAAGTTGAGAGCACTTTTGTTTAAACAAGAAGTGTCACATAGAGGCTGAAATATTAAGAAACTGCATCCTATCAAACCAAAAATATCACCAACATTTAAAAATCGTATAATACTTTTAAAGAAAGTAATAGGCATGATAGTAATTTCGTGGACATCCAGTATAAAATATGCTAAAAATACGTTTAAATAGAGGTAAATAAAGTGTTTTATACTGATCACGTACAACACTTACGCAATATCTATTTGGAATTTAAATAAATGTAATTTAACGATCATCGGCATTATTTCAACGTAGCTGCATTTAAGCTTTAATTTTATTCACTTTTATTCACAGCATTAGTTTAGACACAGTTTCCTATATTTTTTTGTACGAATCGTTCATGCAACGTATTCTCAATTCATGGTTAAAATTTAGGTACTGGCTGAACAACTGCGGGCGGTTTTGCTCAATTATAAGAAGAAAACCGCCGCCCGGCAGTTTTATTCTATTTACGTATATGAAAACCGCCGAAAATCTAAATTAATTTGTAAAACCCGGCGGTTTTTACTTATTTTATCGATAGATGCCGGGGTTCGGCGGCAAAACTTATAAAAACTATTAAAACCGCTGAATAATAGGTTAACCTATTCTTAATAATTGTTTGTTTTACTGTTTATCATTATTTTTTTTTATTGATCAAAAAACAAAATAAAATTTTGACACCTACGAAGATTTTGTCGAAGCTCTTTATAAGTTTTTAAAAAATGTACTTCTGGAAAAGAAAAGCTAGGAGTATTTTAGCAACAAGAAGAAACTGGTCGTCTCATAAAACTAAAACTAAAGTATTACAATTAAAGTATGTCTGTATTGAGAATAGAACAAACTTTAAAATTCTCAGAAAAAGAAAGAAGATTACAAGGTAAATAATTCATAAACACTGATTATTTCTTTTATCGTATTGATAATTAAAATTAAGCTTGCAAAGTTGATATTAACCCCATATCGGCATAATTTTGAACTAGTATAAGAGTCCATGACAATTCATAGTCAAGTTTTTCTCGTTGTTGTGGCAGTTAGTGTTGTAAAAAATATATATAATTAATTGAATAAATGCAATAAAAACTACAGGAAGAATTAGTCTACAATTGTGGTGTGTGTTTTGGTGGTTGTCATCATATATTCCGTAAACAATTCTGCCATGAAACAAAAGGTGCAAAGTCGGATTTGTTATGCCTGCAGTTTAAGTGTAAATATTTAAGAACTTACGTTTTGTCAATTTATATAAAATTACGCGGAACGTTAGGTGGTAACTCAAGGTCTTCACCTTTTTCAAAAATAAAAATGCAACACTCCAAAGGGACGTTTATATTATTTCTTTCTTTTCTACTCTTTAGTGCCCCCTTTGTGGTGCCCCCCAGAACGTGAACGTGATGCCCTAAGCAACTGCTTAATTTCGACCGGTTTTTTTTATTTAATATTTATTTGTTAGGGTCAAATTTACTAATTTTAATTAAAGCCTCTTCCTGACGACAAATCAATCTTAAAATTTGGTACATATTCCTAATTTTAATGACAATAGAATATAATACATTTTTTATGATTTTAAATCCAAGATGGCCTTCGATACAAAATGGCGAATTTTGTACACATAGCCATGGGCGCCAGCAGAATGACATTCAGGGGGTGCAAAAATTTGTAAATGTCGAGATGCAAGAAAAAATAATATGTAATTAAAACAATTTTCTTAAACATTTCATATACTGACCCCAAAAAATTTTAAAGAGCAAAATAAATAACTCTTGACCTTTTTCATACATTTTTTCTTCTATTCTTATATCGCGCTGGCGCATTCAAAAACCAGGGGGGTAAAAATCCTTTAAAAGGCAAAGAAAACTTTATTTTTACCCTAGTTAATAAACTATTTTATACATTTTTCCACACTACCCAAAAGCCAGGGGGTGCAAATGCACTTCCTTTCACCCCTTTACGGCGCCCATGCACTGGGTGATTCTTGACTCAATCATGAAACTTAAGGTATGTTTTAAATTTATACATATTTTCTTTCTGGTTTTTGTGTAAGAAATATATTTTCAGTAATAATTTTTGTAATCTAAATCTTTAGTGTTTAAAATTTTCGTAAATATTTTTGGTAAAACCCTAAAACACATTAGGTTTTTAAAAATAAAAATTAAAACCTCCTCTTATAGCAAACAATAAACCCTGACATTAAGCATTCTTAAAGTTAAAAGATAATGCAATAAAAAACGTCTTAACTTTTAAATTTCTCTAGGGCTTTTAAAAATAAATGTCGGTGTTTTGTTTTTACGTACGACGAGTAGTCCCTGGGCCAGTAATGAAATGAACTTCATTATAGGAACAATTTTACAATCTTTTAGGGGGTTTCTTTTGATTAGTCTGCCACGAATATTCGTACCGCCATATATGGAAGCGGAGCTTTAACCCATATCGTCAATGTCAAATGCTTCAGGTGTTGGACTGTTGGGTTGTGTTGTTTCCCTCCGCTTTGCGTCGGGAAACAACACAACTTCAAACTAAAATCTAAAGCTTTTTTCCTTGTATAATAAATACCTATTATATTCCGTGGAATTTCAGTTATTGGATCTTTATTTAATTCTAAAAACCTTTTCTATTTCATATTTTGATAAATTATTAAAAATAAAGGCAGTTTTTTTTTATTCATCCACGCACTTTTGTAGTTTTTGGAGCCCCAGTATAAAAAAAAATCTTAACGTGAATCTTGCTTTTCTTAAGACGTAAGAGCAGTTCTGGTTAGTTTAAACACAGCTTTCATTAACATTTATATTTTTGGTCTATCTGTCCTCTTGTCTTTATACAATTAGGTGGGTTTGATTTTTACTCTTAAACTTAATAAGATGCGTAATAAAAAAATTTAGAGTTGGTGACACCACAGGAAAAAAATTAATTTAGGTCATTGCCTGATAAGTCTTTTAGTACCCTGAATAATGTAGCCAGCTTACAACAAATTTAGGGAACAAGATAAAGGCGGTTTTGTCTTGATTTATTCTTACACTTTTATAGTTTTTGAAGCCCTGTACAAAAGAAAATAAATTTCTCAACGTTAATCTTGTTTTTCTTAAGAAAGAAGATCAGTTCTGGTTAGTTCTGGTTAGTTTAAACACGACTTTCATAAACATTTAAATTTTTGGTCTATCTGTCCTCTTGTAAACCCGGATAGTCTTTATACAATAAGGTGATTTTAATTTTCACTCTTAAACTTAATAAGATGCCTAATCCGAAGAAAATATAAAAAATTACCCATATTTTTAGAGTTGGTGACACCAAAGGAAAAATTTAATTTAGGTAATTGTCTGATTTGTCCTTTAATACCCTAAATACTGTATCCAGCTTATAAAATTAGGAAAAGCTCATATTAAACAGTTATTACTTAGTTTTTCCTAAAATTTTACCACCCTGTGTCTAAAAAACAAGGAATTTGCGGATATATGTTTATAAAAACTAATTTTCCTATTTTGACCAGAGAATTCTACTATAGAAGTTTGGCACTAGAATTTGCTAACACCTTGTATATATTATGCTAAGTTTGTCTCAAATAAATATTTTTATAGGATTTAAATGTGAATTAATACCTAAGAAAATGTAGTCTTCCAGAAATACTAAAATATCTTTAGGCAAGGAAAAGAAATGTTGCCTTTTTTCTGTTTTAAACATAAAACATAATTTAAATTTGAAATAAAATACGATTTGTTTTTAGTAATTTTTTTCTTTGGTAAAGACAATAACTTATTTTAAAGAAACTTAAAAATCTATTTATTTTGTAGCCGACTATTTTATATCATAAATAAAATAAATATTATTAGCTGATATTCTTTTTTTTTTAATTAAAAACATAATTCAAATTTTTGTATTAAATTTTTCACTTGTTTTTAAGTTAAGACAATGTACTGCTTTTATTTTAGAAAATTTACTTTTCAATTCATAATTTGTTTTTGCCAAAGAATACCTGTTTTAAATTGATCTTTCAAACCAAAATATGTTTTTTCATAAAGTAAGTTCTTTCCTCAGTTAAATAGCGCCACAGAGAAAATAGTCACAAAAAACATTAATATTCTTAAGTTAAAAAAATAGTTTTTTTTTAATGAAGCTATGTTTTCACGTAAATTTTTTATATAAAATATCCATACTGCTGGTACATTTTTGTAATAATTTAATATATTTCTTGTATACCAAAAGTAAACAAATATTCGTATTTTTTGTATTTCCGTAAGATATGTTATTTTTTTCTTTTAAACACATTTCCCAAACACTGTAACAACAGTGTAATTGAATTTAAAATTGAGGTTATCTATTGGCACATTGTTACTGAAAAGTTGAGTTGATAATAAGGTTAACCCTGTAAAATATGATACATATTTTAAAGTAAAAACAGTCGTGGGTGTCACGATATACTAGCAACGGGTTACATTGTTTTGGTATTAGTTATCAGAGTTTCTTATGTTTTTTAATTAGATTATTATAAATAATTAAACATTGTGTCAACAGTGCATTTCTTTAATGTCTCCCTCTCACCTATTTTATTTTTTGAACGGGTAAATTTTAAAAAAGTTAAACTTTGGAATATAAATTTAAGGCATAAATAATACAGGGTGGCCCACCATATTCGACACGGTCTGTAGCTGGATAACCATAAGGTTTTAAAAAGTAAATACCGAAACATATACAGGTCGGATAAGGCCACAGTATAAAATTATTTTACTCTATACAGGATGTCTCCAAAAGTATGACGTATAAAAGTTATATTTTTTAAATGAAACATCCCATATTTTATGACGGTTTTAGATTCTACATAAAAAAATAATTTAAATTTCTTAATAGTACTAACTGTCTAATTTTATTCGTTTTTGTGATATTTGATTTATTTACAAAATGCAGGGGTGCAATTAAATTAATTTTATTTTAACAATATAAACTCCTTAAACTTTAAAATTTGTTACAAGATTAGGAAAAGTCTGCCTTATCATACATAGGTCATATCGAGATCATAAGTTATACAGGGTGATCAAAAAATAATTTCAATTTCTTAGAAAGTCAAATAGCAATAACACCCTTAGGTTGCCTATACCTATCTTTTATACTTTTAAGTAAATCCCGTTTTAACATATTTTTATTCCAAATGTCTATTTAAATATAAGTAGGCTGTGATATAGCTATGCCTCTTTACTAGGCCGTTATTGCAAAATGTAAATTTGTTGGAAAAAGCACAAAATTAAAAGATTTTGTGATCTGCCACTATTTTTAAAATTCACAGAAAAAAATTAATTAGTTGCTTATAATGCTACTTCCAATAACACTTATTTCAGCTGAATGTGGTAATGATAAAACTTGTGTTTTAAACAATCCTAATAACGCCTCTGGTCAGTTATGACGACATTCTGTGACCTATAACTCGTTTTCTCCATTATCCATAATCACTGTGTCATTTTTTTTTAAAGCAACCATTAAGGTTATCAGATGGTTTCTCCTGGAATATTTTTCAGGATTAACTCTAGACTAAAGTAAACCATTTTTTTCACTTCCTACCAGTATTATATCATCTTGTTGTTGTAGAAGAAGGGTTTTTATTTAAAATCATTGAAATTTCTTTTAAAATGACGTAAAACATTAGTAATCAATAAATGGTAGTTGTTATTTTCTTAAGAAAATATTAATGGCTGCTATGTCACAGCCAACTTTAATTTAAATAAACATTTGGACTAAAAATTTGTAAAAACAGATTTTACTAAAAAGCACAAAAGATAGGTATAGGCAACCTATGCACCATTTGAAAGAGTATTTTATTTGTCATCATGTGACGTAAAAAATACAGGGTGTTCCATTTAAAATAAGAGAGATATGGCTATTTGATTTTCTAAAAATTGAAATTATTTTTGATCACCCTGTACAATATTTGATCTTGATTTGACCTACGTATGATATGGCAGACTTTTTCTAATCTTGTTACACATTTTAAAGTTTAAAGTGTTAAAAGTGTTAAAGTAAAATCAATTTAATTTTACCTCTGCATTTTTCAAAAATCAAATATCACAAAAACGAATAAAATTAGACACTTAGTACTATAAACAAACTTGAGTTATTTTTTAAAGTAGAATCTAAAACCGTCATAAAATATAGGGTGTTCCATTTAAAAAATATAACTTTGATACGTCACACTTTTTTGAGACACCCTGTATAGACTAAAATAATTTTATACTGTGGTCTTATCCGACCTGTATATGTTCCAGTATTTACTTTTTTTAAAACCCCATGGTTATCCAGCTACAGACCGTGTCGAATATGGTGGGCCACCCTTAAATAAGGGTAGAGGTTTAGAAGCAACCTATTGCACTAAAAATGTATCAAATTTCATCCAAATCGGTTTCCAAAAATTTTAAGGGTATTAAAAACCTATTTTTTTAAGCTTTACTGCCCTGTATCTAATAAATACAGCAAGTCCAAAATTATTTTTAGGAACTATCTCCTCTAGTTTTGTACCGTAGTAAGAAAACACAATGTAAGTATATAAAATATTAAGATATAATATACATTACGAAAGATTACGATTTCGTCATCATTTTAATGTATAGTAAAAATAAGCGACAACAAATTGTAAATTAAATAAAATGTTTTCCAAATCCCCAATTTTCTTATTAAACTAAACAGTATAGCTAATTTGCATGTATTCAATAAAGATGGACGATTCTTTGATAATTATTCTTAATGCATGATTTATTACACTTGACAGCGGTAAAGTGAAAATAGTGCTGAGACATCCACGCAAAATCGATGTTGACCATCGATGACATTAAAAACAAACATCGATATGTTTAAAAGCAATTTTACGAAATGAAATTAAAAAGCTATGGTCAAAATATTTTTAGATTTTATTTCCACCTAAGACATTTTAGTTTTTAAGCTATATTATAAATAACATAAACGTTTTACATTACAAATGATAACTGTAACCTGACTATACTGGCAAACATTTTATAATGTCCAGTTCTTAGATTTTTTAATTGGCTGTTATTGACAAGTTTTTGCAGTATAAATAATTAATGTTTGTGACTTTTTTTTTAATACTTTAATTTTCCGGTTTTCTAATTAATTTTGTTATCATATTTTACATGTTTTTTATCAAAACCAAATATTTTTGTAAACGTAATTTTTGTGTCTTTATTTGATTTTTATATGAAATTAAATTATTTTTTAAAATTATTTGTCTGTTATTGTTTAGCTAATAATCGTTTACCATTTTCCACAACTTTCTTAATTCTGTATAATTTTGAAAAGAACTTACTGATCTTATAGTAATTAAGTTAACGAAAAAAGGTTGTGTTTCTGTTTTTAATGATTGTATCCTAACCTAACTTTAAAAACTATCATGTGGCGGTCATTACATTGTGACCTTATTAGCGACGTACGTTCATTGATAACTTTAGTAGAATTCGTAGTATGACGTAATCGTTTTTTTTTTTTTTTGATTTAGAGTTTATAGAACCAATTTTTTTCTGAAAATTACAATTTTATGTTTATTTCTAACTACATCCAGTATCCAGTGACAACGCGATCTACTAAAGATAAAATATCCATTCTAAAGATTGTTCGGTTTTTATTAAAATTGGGTTATACTTGCCTAAAAAACCTGATTTTGTACAGGATTTTTATTTATATTTTGCCAACCACTTACAAGATAAATAATAAATAGAAAAAACTGTATGTATAAAAGTTTTATAAATTTTTATCTATTATCCTTTAGGCATAACAAAATAAACAAATAAACGTCAAGAACTTCAGAAAAATGGTTGGCTAAACTACTTTTGAATGGAACACCCTATATATTATGTCAATATTACAACAATTTTAAAAAGCTTTTTAAAATACCACATTTGATCTATCCATCTTTAATAGTTTTTGAAATATACCCACCTAAATCTGAAAAATAATAAGTATAATAATATATAATTGTCATTATACCTACCTACTGTACCAAGCTATGACTGTAGATATAATGAAAATTATATTCGTACCTAAATGGTCATATTTCCGAAACTATTAAGATAGATACATATATCAAATGTGGTATTGTTGTAAAGCTTTTTAAAAGACATTTTTATTGGTGGCATAATAAACAGGATGTTCAACAAGTTTTTGATGTTAATTTTTTATTGTGCTTTAAAGATAATGAATAATAAAATATAAAACTTTTATACAGGTTTTTTTTTGTATCTTTCTTGGTTAGTGTTAAAAGTAAGTGGCAAAACATAAATTAAAACTTTATACTTGTTACCAAAAGTTTAATAATTTAACTAACTTAAAATCCTATCTTAATTTTTATTGAAAATAAATGATATTTGCTACTAAAAAGTAAAATTTTTAAAAAGCAAAAACATTGAATATTCTGTCCTTTCTGGGTACAAAATAAAAAGCTTTATAAAGGTAAAAACTTTTAAACGAACTGTTTAGTAAAACATAAATTTACTACATCCCAGTCAATTTTAATATATTCACTATCCTGCACCTTCATTTGTTAAAAGTTGTGAAAAGTTTGTGCTTACAAACAATATAATATTATTATTTTATTTAGAACGTAAAGTAGTGTCACTACCTACTCCAACGGGCGTACAATCTAATTTTTAACCTCGTCCTCTTTTATCTTTGATATGCAGAACACGTATTTTAGTATTAGGTAATACTTATAGTTTTACTGAAAGAAAAATATTTTATATTTTTTTCTTTAATTTGGTTATAAAATATGTATGATAAGATATTCTACAAAACATGTCTACCAAATATACAAGGCGTTCGAAATTCTGGTGGAACAACTCATAAGCCTAAAAACAAAACATAAAATGAACTTGGTAAAAAATCGATGGTTTTCAAAATATTGGCACTTCCATGAAATTTTCTTAACCTTGAATCACCCTGTATATTATAGAAACAGTTTTATTAATTCCTTTGTTATTAAAGATAAAGCAAAAGTATTTATGAAAACTATTTTTAGCCTTAAGACATCAAAAATCTACACACGGAGCCGTGTAAAGTCAAGTTCTATCGCGCCGAGTGTAATATTACACGAACCATTTGGTGCCACTTTGTATGTTTCTTTAAATCTATACGGACAACCAGAAACCCAAATGTTATGAAACTAGCTCAGACGGTTATAAAAATATGAAGCTCTAAAAGTCGTTTTCCACAGACTGCTTGAGTGACATATAGATCAAAACCTAACCCACTTCCAGTTGACTTAGAAAAATGAAATTTGGAATCCAGCTCAGTAGTTGTGTGTAAACGTAGGAAATAATCTAAAAATATTAAAAAGTCTGGGTTAAGGGGGTCCTCATATGAAAAAAAGGTTTTTTTTTAATTGTAGCGTTTAAACCGTTACAAGCAGATATTTAAAACTATATAAATATAGGTATTATACTGGATACTGCTTTGTTTATGGCGTTGCTGCAAGGCAATTGCAAGATATAGGTATTATTATATTTTAATGTGCCGATGCACACCTTGTAAATATCCATCTTTGTTTGGGCACATACAAAGGTTTATAAAAGTTAAAAATAAACTTGCATTACCTTTTCCAATATAGGTTTTGATTGGAAATTAAATGGCAATTGTTTCTAGAGCTAATTATTTGTGCAGTCATGGCCACCTCGGACAAACAATTAATTTTGACGTTTTTAAATATAACAATCAAAAATACCCATTAGTGTTTGACACCATTTTAAAGGGAAAAAACTTTTTTAAAATTGTAAAAAATAAAATAAAATGGCAGCTATAAGAAAAACAAAAGTTAATAAGGGTATCTCAAAACCGAAACATCGAAATAAAAATCTGAATACAGAAATGCATTGCTCCTAGAAACTTGCATTAGAAAAAAATTTCAGCCTATAATAATTTTAACGAAAAAAACAATAAAAGAAGAATATTATAGGGTAATAATAATAAATGTATGAGCATGTGAGAGCATCATGGTCTATTCTATTTCGTTAGAAGAAAAATAATTCGTAACATATAAAAAACAATGCAAACACAGTAGATGGCGGGTCTGCAGAAAGTAATGCAAAACAAAATTTTAACAAAAATGATTTAAATTTACTCAACCGAACAGAAAGAAATTCAACTTCCCATCAAACACAATCTACAGAAAAAAGTTTTGTTTAATTTTTTTTATATATTTATGTATTTTTAAATGACCTAAAATTTAAAAAGACAAAATGTTATAATTTAATATAAACTTTACACTAAAAACTATCGTACTGATAAAACGAAAATACATAAATATAACACTTGTGATAATAAATCATATTTCGTAAAATTGCAAAAGAAAAAATAGGATTCATAAGATACCAAATTATGTATTAAAAATTAACAAAATTTTATCATACAACTATAAGTGTTAACACAAAGGACTTAATTATAATATTTTTAAATTTATAAAATTACATATAGTATGTCCACAAATATCCTTTAAACTAGCACAAATGGACCAAAATATTTAATATTTAAAAAGTCTTGTATGACAAATGATTTTACTTAAAAAAAATATGTTTGTCTTTTACAGAAACCCCACAAACAACAAAAATATGAAAGTAGACCAAGACAAAACTGCCTTTTTATTAAACTTTATAATTTTGCGAAAACGCCCTAATCCCATTTTTTCACAGCTAAAAATTGTTTTGTGTAGAAATTTGAAAAAAGCAGGTGTTTGAAAAGCAAATATTAAAAGTGCTTTAGTTTTTTCATTATAAAAATTTAAAATAATTAATATTTGAGACCTCCAAAATAAATTTTATTAAAATTTTTGATATTCCTGTAATAATAATTAATAATTAATTAAGTAATTTAAAATTCTGTTTTAAATAAATTTTCTTAATGATATTTTGGTTAAAAATAAAAATATAGGTAGTTTGCTTCTGGAGAAAAATTATATATTTTAAGTTTTTGCAAACCCTGTATACAAAATTATTATTTTCTGTTTGTAAATTATTTTTAAATTTTTATAAAGAATTTCTGTTTTTTGAAAAAATAAAATATTTGGTGCATTTGTCTTCCTGTTAACCCAATCTGTGAAAAAAAAGTTTTTGAAATTAAATAAGTAACCAATACCTAAAATTGTACAATAAATGAGCCCAATTTTTATTTTAGTAATTCATTTTTTAATTTATGTAGTTATACAGGGTAAGACAGAAGTCTGACAAAGCTTATTTACTCGTTATTCATGAAACTTTTTAAATTTTTTTCTTCGTAGGTATATAGCGAGGCATAAACTTTACAGCCACTTTGACTAATATGACTATTTATGATATTTATCCTTTACCATAAATTAGGTAAAAACTAATATTTCCTTAAAAATGCTTTACTTAGTGTTAGGTAAACCAAAAAAAAAAAAACTATTGGTATAAGCAGGCCCAAAGCAATGTTAAAAAAAAAATACAGAAAGTTTAATACCAATATTTTCTTAAAAAAGAAATTTTAAAATAAGTTTTGTAAGTTTTAAATTTTTCTAAGTTTACTACTGTTTCTTCAACACTCTGAATAATCAAAATACATTTAAATAATAAAATGTACAAATGTAATAAGTAATTGCCTGCCTAAGTAACCTTAATAAACTGAATTGTATCCCCAGTTGGTTTCTGTGAAATATTTTTTAAATATTAATGCGGTGTAGATGTGGTGATAAATTTATTTATAATAATATAATTGGCATACCTGCGAAATTTATTTGATTATTGGTAGAAACAGTTGTATTGTCTATAGGTGATTTTTTAATTTCTTGTTGTTTATATAAATTTAATTTGTTACCTTTGTTTTCTCTATAAAGTAATTTACCCTTATTAAGATCTATAAAGCTGTTTTGTTCTATACAATGTGTTAAAATTCCTGTGTTAACAAACTTTCCCTTACCTCGATAAAGACACTCACCGTACGTTAGTATTTAGGCTTTTAGCCTTCGTGGATTGTCCAAAGATAAAAAAACGTTTAAAATTGCTTGTGTTCTTTTTTTATGCTTCTTCCACTTTGACCAACATATTCCACATTACAATTTGCACAATTAACTTTATTCACTCTTCACATATGTCATTTTTTGGCTTTGTCTGTATTGTTGACTAATGATCTAATCTAATCAGATTAAGAAGACCAGGACAGGTGTTACAAGAGGACAAATGGACCAAACATTTGGGAATTTTTAAAAGTTTTTTGAGAAAACTGGTGGCACGGTCCAAAACCAATAAATACAAAATATTACTTCGATTGGTAATATACAGGGCGAGTTATAACTAGAAATATGAAAAGTGATCAAGAGTAAAGTACCTTTATTTTTAAAAACAGAACAAAATTGTATAAGTAAATGTTGTAGAGAAATTAATTTTGTGTCAGTTAAAGAATTAAAATAAAAACATATTTTTGACAATTTTTTACATTAACAGTTTTTAAAATACTTGGCTAAAGGCATCGAATTTTTCAAATATTTAAAGTTAATAATTTTTCTTTAAATTTTGCTTCTTCTTGCCCATTATTTAAGTTGCAAACCGTAATGTAAAAAATTGTCATATACATTTTGTTTTACTCTGATGCTTTAACTTTAAATTTTAACAAAAAAATTAATTTTATTACAATATTTACTAATACATTTTTGTTCTATTTTTAAAAATTAAAGTAGTTAAACCGCGTTTCTTAAATCATGATAGGAGAAGGTATTATAAATTCTAAAAAGATTTTATTACAGAGCAAGTCTTTAAACTCTTTTCAATGTAAACCAATCAATAGACAGGTAGTTTTTTAGGTATCCTCCACACTCTCTAAATGATATAATAAAATAGGACCATAAACATTGTAACAATGGTTCAGTAGAATATTTTTAGAAAATAAACTACCAGTGTCGGAGCATGTTGGGTGCAAGTTTTATGGGGATAATTATATTAGATAGTGGTATAAGTTATAAGTTAATTGTAACCTGTACATAGTCCAAAAGTTTTAAAGTTAAAAAAAATGAAACAAATAAGGATGAAAATAAAATATAAAAAAGTAAGATATAGGGAAAATGTTTTAAGTAAATCTGATCGATAAAGATGGCGTAAATTTTTAGTTGTAAATATTCTTAAAATATTTTTAAAATAATTTTATCTGGTCAAAAAAATGATCGTTTAAAAAGTTTCTTAACAAATTTTAATATTTAATTTTTTGTAAATTTACAATAACACGTTCACAAATAAGGTACAAGTTCATATTCATGCATTCTATAAAAGTTAACCATTTTATTTTAAAATAATTTGGCGATATTTCTTAATAAAGCATTCAAATAAATAGGTAAAATTAATTAGGTGACAGACTTACCACCAAGACGTCGATTATTAATTTTCTAGTTACTTATTTAATTTTTTTATTTTTTCTTAATATTGTATTCGGACAACCACGCTAAGTTAGTATTTAGGCTTTTAGCCTTCGTGAATTGTCCAATTGGCGTGTACCCAAATAAATACCATGAATTAAATAAATCCGCCGAACCAATACAAAACATATCTTTGTTTTTCTAATTTCTCCTAATGGGTAAATATATGACATCTAAACAATGAGCAATAATTAAGTATGTAGGTATCTTAATGCACCTTTTTTTTGCCCCTCCCAGGCTAATTCGTAAATGACTATAAAAAGATGCCGTACAACCATTTAATAAATACTAGAATTTAAACATGACTATGACATTTTTTTTTAGTTGAGCTTTTTAATGTTATGATTCTATATAATTTATTTCTCAGTAAGGTATAATTTAACTCTATCTCTCAGATCATGTGTATTTTACGTATTAAGAAACGTGACGCCAATGGTTTATGGAGAGTTTATGACCCGTTTGAGCGAACGTGTAATTTTCTAGCTATTACGAAATAAGAAACGAAGTATAATTCCTGGGCATTTTTTGTATTTTTAGTTATAACTATAATACCAATTGGAGTAAAATTATGTTCTTATTAGTTTTGAACCATGCGACCAGTTTTTCCAGAATTTTGGTTTATATTTAAAAAATTTCGGTCCATTTGTCCTGTTGTAACATCTATCCTGGGACACACTGTATATATTTTATACATAATTGGCTTTCATTTAGATCTTTATTTTTTAGCGGCAAAGCCCATAACCAAGCATAATTTTACTATTGAACATGGCTCCCCTTATTCGCAATTATGTTTTCGGTGGGATCTTTTATATGGCTTGGGAAATTGTATTAAAAATAAAAATTATAAATAATTCTTATTTGGCGAATTTTAAGCACTAGGCCGCATAAACTAATTTAACATATTATAAAGAATATTTTATTAAACACTTTTAGCCAAATAAAAAGGTACACTAACAGGTAGAGACTGGGCCTATTCTAGACCGTCGACCGCCCACCTGCAAGGTAAAATTGGCCGCCCTTATTATAAGTACAACCAAAAAAAAAAGGTATTCACTTTCAATTTCCAAAATAAGTTGAGTATTGGAAAAACGTATGCGATCTTAAATAATAAAGTTTATAAAAATATTCATATAATAACACTGACTTTTCATAATATTATTTTAAAACTTATTTAATTATTAAATTTAAAAAAAAGTATATTTTTTTAACTTTCATTGTGCAGCATAAAAAATCCATCAAGTTTGTCTTGTTTTTTTAGGGAATTATGTTATGGTTTTTGGGTTAGGTAAATAAAGTATTTTATTTTTTAAAGTGCACTTAAAATGTATTTAAAATAAGAACCGTAGTTAAAATCAGCCAAAAGGGGTATAATATGAAGTAACAAAGATTTTATTTTGAATTTAAAAATATGTAAGTTCCTTGTATACTACAAGGCGTATTCTATTAACGTCTTTTTTAAATCTATTTAAGGCACTGTAAAAAATATAATTATAAAAAAATGGAAAAAATACATACATTTATGATTATTATTTAACGCTACTTAATAAAACAGTTTAAATAAGAAATGTGTTTTATGACGTTATTTATTTTTAAAATTTTTATGTATTTAAACCAAATGCGTATAATCTAAAAACAATTAAAATCGGTACAGAAGTAAGCTTCTTTCTGTGTTTATATAAAAAAAAATCTAAAAATTCCGTCCAAAATGACCAACTTGTTTGTGCGGTCCTTTGACACCAAAAAACTGACAAGCTCTGAATCACCGGCGAATCATTTGCCAAGCCTTTGAAACGACGTGAATTCTATCCACTTCCACGTCCGCGCTATGTGGCGCCGTATGTGGCGTGCAGCGGCACGGCGAATTGTTTCAAGTCTGGATGCGGCTTTAGGAGTACAGAGTGTTTTGCAGACTACAGTGTAAAAGCACGTGTAATTTGATTGGTTCGAAGTGCTATAGACTGTCATGCAAAACTGTCACATTGGGGGATTATGGTTAGTTCTGGTTAGTTAATTTTTTTATTCGTTTTAATAAGAAATAAAAAACAAAAATTAAGTAACCAGAACTTACCATGCTAATTGACTATTTTTATGTTTTATTTGTTTTCTGGAAGATTAAAATTGACTAGTTAAATATCTTTTGCCCAGGCAATTAGCATTTGAAAAATGTTGGATATTGTACCTTTACCTTTATCGAATAATAAAAAATAATAGTATGTTGAGAACACAAAAAATGTATGAATGTTTATCTTTCCATTTTGAATCATTTCCATTCAGTTAGAAATGAACCTTATTTAGTATTAGTACGTGCATGTTTTATTTGTTAGGCTTATTCAAAATAATAATCCTAATACATAAAAATTGTCGACAAGGGTTTCGAAACTCACATTAGTACTATTAGAATGTTATACATATTTACGTGGCGTGTAAAATTGGTAATAGTGAAATTTTCCAAAATGGCTCCGCCGACGGAACCTAAAATCGAATTTGTGGGATTATTAGGATCACTAAGCCATTTTGACCCTAAAATTTTGAATTTTGCAGTTTTTAGCGAGAGAATTAAACAGTTTTTTATTGCTAATTATATAAGTGACTCGGACAGAAAAAAGGCTATTTTATTAAATACTTTGTCTGAAGAATGTTATATTTTGGTCAGAAATCTTTGTGTACCTCATTTACCCGAAGATAAAACCTATAATGAACTGGTTTCATTACTAAGTGACCATTTTTGCCTGTAAAGTCATATTTTGCAGAGAGACTTAAATTTTATACGAGTAAACGCATGCAAAATGAATCAGTATCAGAATGGGAAGCAAAAGTTAAAACATTGGCATCAACCTGTGGTTTTGGAGCTGAATTACCAGTGGTAATGCGAGACGTTTTCGTTATTGATATTAACGATGAGAAAATTATGGATCGCATTTTTGAAGAAAACGCTACGTCCGTGTCTTTTAAAAATGTTGTTAAAGTGGCCCTATCCAAGGAGTCTGCTTTAAAGGAACATAGTGTAAGAGAAAGTTTAGGTGTTGTGGTGAAAAGTAAACCTTTAAATTTTGAAGATCATGCAAACCGAGGACAACAGTGGAAAAACCAATTTAGTGAACGTTCCGATGCAAGTGATGGCCGCAGAGGAGGCACTGAACAGCGAGCAGGCAGTTCAGGTATAAAAACAAGTCAGCAACAATCAAGTAAGTGCTATGTTTGTGGCCGAAATAATCATTTAGCTCGCGAGTGTGCTTTTAAAAATTATAAATGTCATAAATGTGGCATAAAAGGGCATTTAGCGCCCCAATGCAAGCGTTTTTATAATTTTTAACAGATAATACTTCTAACCAGATAGTGACAGGTCTGATTTTATGGGTAATATTAGAGACTTAAATTTTTGTGACATTGATAGTATGGGTAATATAAAACCAACTTATGTAAATTTAATAGTAGAAAATATTCCTATTAGTTTTGAGGCAGATTTTGGGTTTGCGCATAGCGCCATTTCGGAAAAATTGTACTTAAAACACTTTAAAGACAGAAAAATGTACGAAAATGATTTAACTTTAAGAGACTATGTAGGCATTACTTTTCAACCTTTAGGTTATCTTAATGTAAATAAAATTTTTGAAAAGAAATGTTTTATTTTAAAAACATATGTTATAAAAAACGGTGGACCACCGTTATATGGCAGGAATGGGTTAAACATGTTAAATTTAGGGATAACCAAATTAAATTATGGTGAGAGTAGTTTTCAAATTACAACGTCCAAGATTGTTAATCCAAATTTTGTTGGTAACACAATGATTAAAAATAATCCTTCCATTATAGCTCAATTGTTACATAATTATGAGTGCATCTTTGATGATAAACTGGGAGCTTTTAACAAATTTAAAGTCTCGCTTCCATTAAAAGAGGGTGCAGCCCCAAAATTTTACAAAGCCAGGCCAGTCATTCGCTCTTAAACCGAGAACAAAATAAATAGATTAGTTAATAAAGGTGTTTTAGTGTCTACAGAGTTCTCAGATTGTGCTACCCTTATAGTGCCCGTTTTGAAGTCAAACAATATCCGTATATGCGGTGACTTTAAAATAACTATTAGTCCTCAGCTTTTAGATCAGCCTTCACACATCTAATGATAGAGTTTTGGCGATTAAAAACGTTTAAGTATCTAAAACGGTAACCGAATTAAAATCATTTTTAGGCATGATAAACCTTTATTGTCGTTTTATACCAAACGCATCCAGTTAGAAACCATTATACCGGTTATTAAAAAAGACGCAAAATGGTGCTGGACACCAGAAAGCTAAAAATAGCTTTCGCTGCTCTCGAGAGTTCTTGCTCACTTTGATCCAAAACCAAAAATTAAGCTAACAGTTGATGCTTCTAAGCTTCAGCTCTAGGTGCAACCTCAGGCACATTTTTCGGACAACTCCGATAAACCTATAGCATTTGCCTGCTCGTTTGCTGAATCAAGCCGAGCTCACGCATGCTCAGCAGAAAGAGGAGGCTGCGAAGCTAAAATTTTTCAGTGCCTTTGCTGCCAAGAGTTTATTTTAAGTCACTGATCACAAACCATTGTTAACAATTTCTGGCGATAAAAAGGAATTCCCATTTGCTAAAGGCAGTCATACATTTTATCTGCATTTAACTACGTAAATAAAAATATGTAAATCAGAAAAAGAATTCTGCAGATTGTTTATCACGGCCGCCACAAAAAATAACACAGCAGTCAGGTAACAAAATTTTATTTTTTTAAAATTGGATCCTAGTTATTTATGTTTAAATTTATTGCAAGAATTAAATATACCGGTAATTAAAAATTAAAAAGAAACGGCAAAGACCGTATTCTTAGTAAAATATTTTTTATGTACGGAATGGTTGGCCGAATTCGTGTCCTGAACCGGTTTTTAAACCATATTTCCTTAGAACAAAATTTGACTTACTTTTACACCTCAACAGCTGATATAGTAGAGTATAAGCAGGACTGTTAAAGAAAAATTTATAAATCTAACAAAGATCGTTACTTTTAATTTAAATGATCGTGTTTGGGCCCGGGTGATTACCGTCAAAGAAAGGAGCAGTGGTGTGTGGGGGATGATAAAGAGGTGTTAGGTAAAAAAAAAAAAACATTTTGGCGAGTAGCACTGACGACGAGTTAGAGTGGAAACGATGGCCCATTCCACAAAATTTTAAAAAATTAGTTTAATGCAATAATGGCCTAATCAAAGTTCAAATTTTAATATGCAATACTGGCCCAAGCTTAGTTTGGCCTATAAGTCGCGAGATGGCAGTGAAGTTCGCTTTTGCACAAACAATCGCTCGCTATTCGGTAAAGCAATCACTGGCCCAACCCACAATTTTGTGGCTTGGGCCAGTTTTGCACTCATACTGCACTCAGTAGATTGTTATTATTTAATTATCTTCTGCGCATTTACTGTTTAATTTATAAAAATAAAAAGATATAAGTTAAAAAATGGAGAATAATGAAAACGAAAGTGATAGAAATATGTCAGGTAAGTACAAAACAATATTATTTGCTCCAAAAATGGTATATTTTTAAGTTAATGATAATGATAGCGTTCTTTTTGGAGGTTATGGTAATATTATTTTAGTTAGGCTAATATTTTGATATAAATACTTGGTCTCTTATTATTTTGTTAAAAATATTGTTCGTTGTAGATTTGGAAGAACCGTTTGTAGATTCGGGATCAGAGTACGAACCTTCTAACGCCGCTTCTGATACATCTAGTGACCAATCTGGTAAGTTTATCTACACTTTTTATTAGCATTCTTACTAGCTTCATATTTTTGTTTTTAAAATAGATTTGGAAGATCCTACCAGCGATTTAAATCATGAAAACCAAACAAAAAAGAGAAAGAAAAATGAGTCAGGATGGAAGAGAAATATAAGAAAGACAAGACGGGCTGCTGGTCAAGAATATGTAAATGTGAAAGGAAATGTCGTACAACCTAAAACATTTGAAGCCAAGGAATGTAAATGTTTAAGAAAATGTCACCAAAATTTTTCAAGAGAGCGCCGTGAGATCATATTTAATAACTTTTATAGCCTGGGATCTCACACAATGCAGACTGCCTATATTTTTGGACAAGTCAAAGTTCAAGTCAAGAAACGGACATACAGCGATCGAAACATAAAAATAAAAGAATATAGCAGATTTTATTTTTTACCAAATGAAAAAGGAGAAGACATAAAAATTTGCAAGACATTTTTTAAACTCTCTTTGGGTATTTCTGATGGACGCATAACTAGAGCGTTAAAAACAAAACCCCTCCACCGGAACACCACAACGTGATAAACGTGGAAGAGCACCATCAGTTAATAAGACGTCACTTGAAAAGGTAAATGGAGTAAAACATTTTATAAATAAATTTCCCGTTTATGAATCCCATTACTCCCGTGAAAAAATCCCAACGTTAAGTATCTTTCTCCAGATTTGGATATAACCAAGATGTACAATTTGTATAAAAATGAAGTAGAGGACGGAGTTTCGATATTTGTTTTTCGTAAAATTTTTAATGACGATTTTAATTTAAGATTTCACGCCCCTGTATCTGATAGTTGTCGTAAATGTGATGCTTTTAACATTAAAATTCAGGCAGCTGAGGCAGATGGCCAAGATTCTAAAAGCATTAAACAAGAACAAGAACTCCATCACCGGAAAGCTGAAGCTGCTAGACAAGGCATGAGAAAAGATGCTGAAACTGCAAAATCGGATAGAGACCTTACAGTAATTTCATTTGACCTCATGAAAACGCTAGCTACACCGATACTTTCCACAGGAGTTGTTTACTATAAAAGGCAGCTCTGGACGTTTTGCTTTGGAATCCATGATCTACAAACTGACATAGCATACATGTACATGTGGGATGAGAGCACAGCTTCTCGAGGACCGCAGGAAATTGGGTCGTGTCTGGCACACTACATCAAAAACTATGTGGTTACAAAGAAGCTAATTATGTATAGTGATCAATGCGGTGGTCAAAACCGAAATTTTAAAATGGCTTCTCTCTGCACCTACATAGTCTCTTCCACCGACTTTACAGTAGAAACTATTGACCACAAATTTTTAGTTTCTGGACATTCATATCTTCCGAACGATCAGGATTTTGGTTTGATTGAAAAAACAAAAGACACTATAAAAACATTTATGTTCCAAGCGATTGGAAGCAAGTAGTTCTTGAAGCCAAGAAAAAAAACGCTTTTAGAGTAATTGTTATGCAAACTAGTGATTTCTTTTCAACAAAGGGATTGGAAAAGGCATTAACAAATCGCAAAAAACGGATACTGATGAGAAGGTGGAGTGGTTGAGATTACAGTGGCTACGGTTTGAAAGAGAAAAAATGGTATTATTCAATATAAGTATTCTAACAATGAAGAGTTTCCGTTCAATGAAATTAATGTTAAAAACGAGGTAGTCAAACATTCCACGAATTAGCTAAACTTCTCCCACTATTTGAACGACCCAAGCCTATACCGGAAAAAAAATATCAGGATCTGCTATCTTTGCTTGATTACATTCCCCCAATTCATCATCCATTCTATCGTCAACTAGTCCACAGTACACATGTAGAAGAAGATGAAAACGTTTTTGGAGAACCAGCTATTAATGAAGCCGCTGTTTAATTTTTTTATATTTACTTGTATTTAATTATATTACTTTGTTGAATGAGCCACTTTGTGTTTTAATTTTTTTCCTTAACAGTTTAATGCAAAAGTGGCCCAAACCACATTCAAAAGTTTATTTTTGACTAAACTGAAAATAAATCCAATAATTACATTCCTAACAATTACCTCTATTCGTATAAATAGCAAAAGTCCCTACATTCTTATCAATAACAGATGATTATCGCATAACAAAAAGTGTTAAATTTTCTTTAGCCTTTATTTCATATTTTGTATTTTGGGCTTGGGCCACTTTTGCAATTTTGTTTAAATTACTTTTTTATTTTAGAATAAGGTAATTATGTAATATTGTTCACTTAAAGGGAAAGGTGTTGGATATTGTACCTTTACCTTTATCGAATAATAAAAATGATAGTATGTTGAGAACACAAAAATGTATGAATGTTTATCTTTGCATTTTCGTATCATTTCCATTCAGTTAGAAATAAACCTTATTTAGTATTAGTACGTGCGTAGTTTTATTTGTTAGGCTTATTCAAAATAATAATCCTAATACATAATACTAACCAGAAAGCATTTGCCTAGACAGAAGACATTTGCCTAAAATAATCATTTGCCTGCGACATATATACCTTAAATCTAGATCATACCAAGTCAAATTGTTTTAACTCGAGATAACTTAAGATTTAAATATTTAAAAATCCTGTCACTTCTTAAATGAAAACATGTGGCGTTTAAATCTTACTTTAACATATTCAGTCGTTAGGTGATATATTATAACTTTAAAACTTTACATGATTAAAAGTCAAAGTTCACATCGTCTTACTTTGTAAAGGGTGATCCAATTGTTGCTTTAGGATTTTAAAATTAAATTAAACACAAACATTGCTACAGGACCAAAATATTTTCATTTTATAAGACCAATTTAATACAACTATGTTTTTTAAAAATAAAATATGGTTTACGACTCTTGTTGACAAAACCGAGTCTGATTAGTCTATAATTTGGCTACTATAAGTTAATCAATGAATACCTAGTAAGTATCAATAAAATAGATTTTTTATTGTGGTAACTACTTTTTAAACTAATTAAATACATGTTTTGTTCAGGTATTTTTCGCAATTTATAGTGAACAGGGTATAATTTAGCATGACGTTTTCACACATTTGGGCCGGTATTACTTACGAATGACATTTTAATCTTGGTTCTTAAATTCTCTATGGTTCCTGGATTGTAAGCCTAAACTGATTTCATGTAGCCCCATAGGAAAATGTCGCACGCCCACACCGCCAACTAAACAATCGCGTTATTGCAACGGCAGTTTAGTGATAATGTGATATTTCGACATGGTCTAGTAAATTATCTTGCATGATCATGTGATTTGATGACGGGCGACTACTTCCTGGAGGCAACGTCAAAGTAAAGGTTTAGGGTTTGGCCACATATAACCGCACCAAGGCCGCAGCAAGCTCGAATTCACAATGATAGAGAAAAGTAGGGCAAATTCATTCGGAAAAATTAAAAATCACTTTTCATGTCCGCAAAAATATAAAAAAATCATTTTTGTTAAGCTGAGTTTATTGTTTTATGTATGAATATCTCCTTGTTTGAATGAATTATATTTTTCTAATTATCTCTGTTCCTATTATTCCAAGCTTTGAGTGTAGTATAGGTAAAACTGTGTTAGGTTTATTTGACGATCAGGTGTAATTTAAAGCGTAGTATAACAAACTCATATTACTGCAATTTTATTAAGTACAAAACTTTTAGCACTGCATCCCCCTACATTTTGCCAGCTATATGCACGGCTGCGGGCTTGTTACAGTTATGTGTGGCCCGACCTTTATACTAACAATCCAAGAACTACAAAGGATTTAAAAACCAACATCAGAAATAATAATGGTGAGATTCCGGCCTAAATGTGTAAAATCATCATGCTAAATTGGACTGATCGAATTCGCTATTTTTCTGCAAAGTCGCGAAAACATTTTGACGCTGTTATTACGACGGGGCCTATTTCGATATTAGGCGGAAATGAGTTATACCCATTGTTAGACAATTGCAGACCTTATTTAAATGATATGACAAACTTATTAAAATAAAATGCAAGATTCAGCGGTACAGCTAACACAATGACCACAGTTTTCTTTAAAACGCTCTTCTGAAAAGTTGTCAAAATGGAAATAGGCCCCTTCGTAATAACAGCGAAGATTTGGCCAATCTTATTTTAAATCATAGTTGAATTTATTTGGTTTTTTAAATAAATTAAAAGTATTTAGGCGCTATAGCAATATTTGTGTTTAATTTAATTTTAAAGTATTAAAGCACTAATTGGATTACCCTTTATAATGCAAAATTACTAAACATTTATTTCACCTATGGACAAACGCAATAGTATGAGTTTATTTAGTTGCCCAAATGTAATTAATATAGTTGATCTGTAAAAAAGTTTAAAAGGCTTAAATAAGAAAAATAATTTAATCAGAGCGCAAGTCACCTTAGGAACGGCCCTGACGGCGGTCACCAAGATGAACAATATTTTAAAAAAATGGTTTTCGCGGATTACGGCCATTTCAGGGGTATGGACTACTATTAACAATTTATATTGTTTTGAAATATATGAAAATATCGCACCGTATGGCACTACAACTCAGCCGACTGGGATGGCCTAAGGGACTTCTTCGCCACTTACTCCTGGAATTCCATCTACTTTTCTTCTAGTGATCCTCCTCAAATTTGCAATCAACTAACTGAATCAATTCAATTGGGCATTGAAACCTATATTCCACACACCATCAAGAAACCCAAACAATCCAATAACAAACCCTGGTTTTCCAAATCTTGTGATAAAGCTAGAATTTTAAAAGTTCAGGCTTACAAGAAGTTTCTACAGGATCCTAGCCCAGAAAACCGACAGGCCAGCACTGAAGCAAGAAACTACTACTATCAAACAATTTCTGAAGCAAAAGACTCCTTAGACAATCGTATTAAAAACAAAGTTCTTTCTTGCTCAAATGGTAGCAAATCTTTTTGGTCCTTTGCGAAAAACATAAGTAGGAAATTTTGTACCAGTTCTTTTCCACCACTAACTTTAAAAGATGAAATTATTTCTACCGCTAAAGGAAAGACAGAACTATTTGCCAAACAATTTGCTGCCAATTCATCCCTTGACCCTCCCGTAAATCATCCAATTCCAGCGGTTACCCCAGTTCCTCATAAAATGCCCGATATTATTTTTAAAGTAAAACACATTAAGCGTATCCTTTCTTCCCTTAACACTAAGAAATCGTCTGGGCTGGATGGCATACCAGCAATCGTTTTAAAAAATGTGCTCCAGAACTTGCACCAATCTTAACTCGGCTCTTTCGAATTTCTTACGACACAGGTATCTTTCCAGAAAGCTGGAAAGCTGCACGTGTTCAACCTATTCCCAAGAAAGGATCTAAATTCCTTCCATCTAACTATAGACCAATTTCAATTCTCTCAGTTCTTTGTAAAGTAATGGAAAATTAATTAATTCACAAATTCTTAAGTACTTAGAAAAACACAAAATTTTGCATGACAGGCAGTATGGATTTCTGCCACAAAAGATCTACAGCAGATCTTCTTTCCTTCGTATCACACTGTTGGAATAAGTCTCTTGAGTTTCTAGGTGAGTCCCAGATCGTTGCTCTTGATATATCCAAAGCTTTTGACCAGGTCTGGCATGCCGCACTTCTTAATAAACTTCCCTCCTATGGTCTTTCAACTAAACTCTGTACTTGGCTCTCTAGTTATCTATCTGATCGACGTATATCAGTTATTGTGGACGGCCATTCTTCAAGCTTTCACCAAGTAAATGCTGGAGTCCCTCAGGGCTCAGTTCTGGCACCAACATTGTTTCTTCTTCACATCAACGACCTTCTCTCGTCCACAACTAATTCCATTCATAGTTTCGCCGACGATAGTACCCTTCACTCCAGTTTTCAGGTTCCTAAACCCATCACTAAACCTGACTTGGAAAACAAACGCAGAGCGATGCAGATATCTCTTTCGCAGGATCTTAATTTAATATTGGATTGGGGCGCCAAAAATCTCGTTCATTTTAATGCATCCAAAACACAATCATGTTCCTTGTCGCGAAAAGAGTCATCAAATACTCATCCTCTACTTATGAGCGGCCAAGTTTTACAGAGCAAAGACACCTTCAATCTTGTGGGCGTCACATTTGAAAGTAACCTTAACTGGCATAAACACATTGTATCTATAGCCACGGCAGCATCAAAAAGCTTGGATTTCTCTTTCGAGCCAAAAAGTATTTTTCCGCTTCTAATTTATACACTTTGTATGTGTCCCAAATCCGACCTTCCTTGGAATATTGTTCCCATATCTGGGGCATGGCGTCCCCCACAACCCTAAGCATTCTTGATTCTATTCAAAGAAGAGCTATTCGTCTCATTAATAATCCTTCACTTACAGAAAGGCTTCCCTCTCTTGCCCATCGTCGGGCTGTGGGGATTTATCGCTTTTTTATAGGTACTTCCATGGCTTCTGCTCTGAAGAATTGTCCAGTATAGTTCCTCCACTCACGGTTCCCAACAGAGAAACTCGTGGTTCCGCGCGTAAGCATCCCTATACTGTCCAACTGGACAGACCCCGAACTTCTCAATTTGTTCGTTCTTTTATCCCTAGAGTTTCTAGATTGTGGAACCTGCTGCCCGCGGAGGTCCTTCCTTCCCCCCAAATCTTCAAGTATTTAAGTCCCGTGTCAACAAACTCCCTCTTACCTCGCTTAAGACACCCACGGTACGTTAGTATTTAGGCTTGAAGCCTTCGTGGTTTGTCCAAAGATAAAAAAAAATAATAATAATACTTTGTAATGGATAATGATAATTAAAAAGGAACCAAAAGGAACCATGCGCCAAATCGCGAAAAATTAGTTTTTGGCACCAAACGACTGTTTTCGATTTATTTTATATGTGTAAAAAGTTCCACATACCTGGTTTAAAGTTTGCTCCATCTATAAGTAAAGGCCCAAATGACGTAATGCAAAATGATTTATTTTTTTGTATAAAAGGATCCAAGTAGGGGTACTCATTATATTAATTTATCCGTGTAATTTCAAAGCAAAAAGTATAAAAAATTTTGAGGAAGATATTGGGGTTTTTGACCCAGTTGCTGACTTTGATTTTAAGGAAGAAGATGTTTAATGACAGTTGACCAATAATAAAAAATTGTTTGTATTTGTATTAGTAGTCATTTTTTTTCAGATATCTTTGAATTAAATAAATTAAATTATATTTTTTAACAAAAACATGATTTATTTTTCCCTTTGTTTAAATAGAGCTATGATACGTTGGATCTTTTTAGAATACTATTTCACTTTTATTTATTTAAAAAAACTATCGACCAAAAGATCTTAGTGCTTATAATTTCAAAGTTATAAAATAAGGCATTCAGTTGGGGCTAACATTTCTTTTTAAACGACGTATTAGGTTTAAAACACAAAATTAAAAAGCTGTTAACTTTTGTGCAAGATTTATTTTTTAATACAATCGCTGATAACTCAAATGTCCAATTTGGCGCTTGGTTTCTTTTCAATTAGCATCATCCGAGTAATAATGGTAATACATAAATAGGTTAAAATAATTTATTTTTTAATGTTAGTCTGCATTATAGGGTTTGGAAGTTTTGTATGGACGAGACAGATAAAAACAAACGGATTGATATACCTTTTTTTTAATTGTTTTCTGAATAGATTTGCACAAATTAATTAGGGTTTAATAAAGTTCATTTATGGCTTTTTAAATACAGGGTGATCATTTTTAAGTCGGTATTATTGCTAACTTTCTTATTATTGGAAATACAAAGTCGGTTAGAATAGTAAAGTTATAGTACATATTTCGCTGATAAACGTGCTGCCAACCGAAAAACAATTAATCACTGAGTTTTCGATTTATTACAAAAATGTACTTTTTTAAATGAAACACCGTGTACATTATATCAAAATTCAACAAAATCTATCAAAGAACTTTAAAAAAGTCCACATGTAATATATCCAATTTTTAATAGTTTTGGAAATATGGCTCTTCAAATGTAAAAAATAGTAAATATAGACTATATTTTATTTTCGACACTAAACTTAGTGCCTAAAGCTTAGAGCTGAAGATATATTCAAAATTAAACATAATGTTTAGATTAAAATTGCTATATTTTTTAAACTATAAGAAATAGACATATCAAATGTGGTATTTTCTTAAATCTCTTTAAAATACCTATTTAATGGTAATGATAGATCTTTTGAATAGTTTTATAATATATTCCATTTAGTTCCATTTAGAAAAAGTTGATTTTTTCATTTTTTTTTTTTTGTAGTAAATCGAAAACCTGATATTTAATTAGAGGAAAAGTACTACAACTTTACTAATTTAACCGACTTTATATCTCTAATAATAAAGAAGTTAGCAATAGTGCCGACTTAGGCTGTGTTTATGTCGAAGGAGTTTGAGGGAAGTTAGCACCGCGGCTCGACCGAAGCATCCTTATGTTACTGTACCATAAAGGTGATTTAGTTGAGGCTCGCCGCTAACCTCGATCCTCGTCGCTCCGACATAAACACACCCTTAAGAATGATTAGTCTGTTTGTCTTAAACTATCCAAAATTAGCAAGTTGGGGACGTATCTTTTAATTTCGCTTTATGGGATTAAATAGATATGTATGTACTAAATGTTTTTTTTTTATTGGATTTAATACAAGAACACCAAAAAAATAACAATAAACAGACTATTTTACACTACCAGTGTACCCAACACTTTATAATAGAAACTATTTAGTAAAGGGTTTTCCATTTTAACGATCGATGTTTGAAAACAGCCCATGACCAAGGCAAGATGATATAGCCGTTAAATGTCGGTGGAGTACTCAGTCAGTAGTCCACATTTATTTCATTCTGAAAGCAATACCGTCAGGTACACAAAAAATAATAAAGTAAACAAACCTTTTCGAAGGCACATAGGGCTAACATAGATTTCATAGTTTTTAGATAAAAAAACACTGGGTTAAATATTTTTTTGCTGCAATAAATCATTGTTCAAAAAAGGGTTTACTTTATCACTTTTTGTGTACTTTGCGGTATTACTTTCAGAATGAATAAAACGTGGACCCATCTATACCAAGGAACGCTACAAGATTGAACAACGAGTAGAAATCGTTAAAACTTATTATCCAAATCAGTGTTCGGTTCGCGAAACGTTCCGTGCTTATGGCATTTCCACCTAGGTCCTGTGATTTAACTCTGTTGAATTTCTTCTTGTGGGGCTACATTAAATCTCAAATATGCGAACAAACCACAAACGACTGCCGCCCTAAAGGCCAACATAACTAGCACCATTGGTGAAATTGGGCAAATTTGTGTCAAAATGTCGTCGAACTAACCATGACCCCCCTTAATGTGACAGAACAGCTGATTTCACGAATTACATAAAATCGGCAATTTCACAAATTCGACGTATCATATACATGTAAAAAATACTTTTTTAGAAATAGATGGGACTAAAAATGTGCCCCCAGTTTTGTAAAAAATTATAGAAGTTGTTGCTTTAAGTTTTAGTTTTGGCACAATTAAACGGAAAATAGAAGGATACTTTTTATAAAATAATTATATTGATGTCCGTGAAATAGTTTTTTTGCAGCCTTTTCTAAAAGTTAAAAAAATTTATTGTTAAAAAGCTCTAGATGGACTTTGTTTAAAAATGCATTTAATGATTTATTATTTATTACTCCCTAATACCAAAAGCCATAACAAATGTAAAAGAAGGAGTTATTCAAGAATGCTTTATTTTTCTTGCCTGTGGTTACTTTTCCGTAAAATGGCCTATTAGTAAAAAAAGTAAAAATAGCTATTTGATCTTTATTTTCATAAACAAAATTATATCATATAATTAATTACATTTACATTACATTCCATGTAAATTTTGCTCACGCGATAATAAACATGTTAATATTACCTGCGTAAGGTTAAATATATCTATAATATATATTATGGTCTAATTCAAAAAAAACAAAACATAATATTCCCAGAAACCAATACTTTCGAGTAGTTTTAAATACTGCTAATATTACGACCAGTGGTTAAAAACGACGATAATTTCTAATAATGAAGTTGATACCTGTTGATAATCGTTTATAAAATAAAAATAGTAAATTATTGGCCAAGCACGTATTTAGAATATGCCCCACGCAGTGGCGTATCCACCGGTGTTCCATGTGTTCCGTCGAACACGGGCCCAGAAGTCCCAGGGACCTGGGCGCCCGGGCCACTAAGTATTTTTGAAATAAAACTACCCGATACGAAACTATACGATTTTTTAATATTCCCTTAAATTTTATATGCAAGTACCAGTACCGTCCCTGCGAATTTAATTTCGGGGTTCGGAGAGGTTTTAAGTTTTAACAGGGCCCGGATTCTTCTTAGGTGACGACTCGGTCGTTATCAATTCTCGATATTCCTTTCGAAACCTATCGTCGTTATTTTCTTATCTGTTTTTACGTAATTATTTAATATGATAAAGACTTATTTAATAAGGATAGTGCCTAGTTATGGAACTCGAGAGATATCGACTCGTAATCGAGTTTCAAACAAGTTAAGAATCAATATTCGGTAGCGACTCGATACGATATGTCTCAAAACAGCGGTTAAGAATCGGCCTGCAGGTCTCGCATGTCGTTTTGAAATAAAATTAAACCTATTATTTCTTGCAATTAATAGATGACAGGGCAAACCGAATAGTGCAGGCAGCGGTGCCACGTGTGGTTTCTACGTCCAATTACGAGAATTTCTTTAGGTGGTGATTCCCCGAATGTTAAATCTGTGTGTTGTTACCAGTGGACTAATAGAGTATTATTTGTGTTTGGCTTTTAGGTTTTCTTATTTCTTTCAATATTTTTTATTTTTAAAAATTATTACTTGCAAGATAATTGTTTATTTATTGTATATTATTAGCTATTTTATCAGTACCCTCTCGCAAACGCTTAAAACTGATATGAATTTAATATTTAATAGGGGCCCGAAAATCTTATGGAACACAGGCCCGTAGCTACCTGGTTAAGCCACTGGCCTCACAAGTGGACCAAAAATTTTTAAACTTTATATTGACATTTTGGGAAAACTGGTCGCATACTAATAAATACATAATTTTACTCCGATTAGTAACATACAGGGCCAGAGTTGGGTCGTATTCGAATACTCAGTATTCTGAATAGTATTTAGAATACATTTGGCTAGTATTTGAATAGTACTGAAATAGATTTGTACCAGTTACATTTTTTGGGGTATGGGCACCTTTTTTTTGCTCTTCAAAATTCTTAAGGGGTGATAAAGTTATTTTTCTAACAAGTGCGCAAAGTGATACTCCGCTTCGCGTCGGTCGGGCAACGGCAGTCGCGTGCGGAAAATTCACTTTGCGCAAATGTTAGAAACAAAATTTTTCCTACGAACGTCAGATAATACCAAATATTAAAGCAATGATTATTTTTAAATTATGTTTAATCTGAAAGAACTACTACAACATATTTATAAATGGGAATTATTTGTTGATAACATTTACACAAAAGAAGAGTTATTAGCATATTGTAAATTAATTGCAGAACCTGTAATTTCTATAGCGGGTGGCTTATGAAAGCGCTTATTGTACGGCTTGATGAAGGTTGACTTAGCTCAGGAGGGGAGTTGTTTATGTTCAATATTTTATTCCACATATCCTGTTTCTGATTTGTATATTCATCAATGTAGCTCTCAGCTACAGCCGTTGATTTTCAGCCGCAGAGGATCGACGAAAACTATGTCCAGGGCACTCTTCTGGATTTTTTAATTTTGGGTATGCAGCAATTTCTAAAGGCATTAAATTTATTCCCACACATTGCGTACTGCATGCTCCTTGTCTGTACTGGACAAAAAAGTCTGTGTGGGGTTTGTGGTTTTCGCAAATTTGCATATTTACGGTACAATTGCAGATAAAGTCCGTTATTTGTTTCATCGGACACTACAAAGATTCTAGAAGTGTAATTTTTACTGTCAGGAATTTTCACCACTATCAAATTTTCAGTGTCCTGTATGTCATCAATCATTATTTTTGTAAGTTTATCTCTACTACAAGCACCGGCTAATCTAAAAATTGTAGCAACTTTTATTAGAAGGTAAATATTATCAGGTGCTTCTTTCATGAATCTTGAAACTTCTTTGCTGAAAAATTTTCATTTTTTTGGCCGGTATCCCACGTTTTGGTGTTTAAGTAGTGATGTTAGCTTGAAATATAAACCTAAATCAAGGTTCCTTTTCACTTTGAGGACACATTTTAACATAAAGTACTTACTCCATAAAGTATTAGGTTTATATGTTTTTTGCAAATCCGCAAAATAGGCCAAGAACACTTCTTCTTTAATACTTATTGTCCCCTTGCTGGAGCACCAGTTTTCGAAATGCCTATATTGATTCTCGTATTTTTACGACATTTCGCTGGTAATAAATTGAAACTTACGGTATATGCTGCATCCAGGATAGAATCTGGTATCTCCTCATCGGAACTACTTATTTTGAATAATTATTTTTGTCGGATTTTTATTTAACTAAAAAAGATACTATGACGCTTCTTCATTAAAAATGCTTGTTTGTATTGTTAAATATTTACCTATACTTTTGTGTATGTATGTCCGGGAAAAGTAATCACCTTTTTCTCTCGAAAAAGTAATTTTATGAAAACTTACATTTTAGTACCTGAGATACAATATCAAAGTTTTTCCCTCCGAAAAAAAAAAAAATATTTGTGCAGTATTAGATAACAATGGTTAAAGAATGAAAAGATAAATTCAAAAACTTAATAAAAACCGATAAAACGAGAAATGTTTAGAAGCAATGTTTGCAGTTTTATGTTGGTCGATCTAATGTAAAACCACTATAAAAAATATAAACAAAAAAAAAACAAAGTAAAATACCACTAATAACAAGCTTAAACGCTATTTCATTTTTATTTATTTTACTTATAAATTTTGATTTGAATTTAATGCAAAAATGCGTTTTGAAAAAAAAAAACAAAAAAATATAACACAAAAACTAGATGTAATACATATTTTTTGATTAAATATCTTTACTCAGAAGTACCAAATTAATAAAAATCGTAGTATGTAGTATATCGAAGGAGGATAGATAAGTTTTTTTTTGTCCAGTATTATTTAAACCCTAAACAGTTATCGTGATTATCTTGCAACATAGGTTTAAAAACAATTCAGAGACCCAATAGACACTTTTACACCCACATACATTTACCCAAACTTCCAACAAGTCATTATTTACTTGTATTTCTTAGAAAAGAAAGAGTGACTTAATTTTTGGGTGACATCTAAATTGGATGTTGAGAATAGCCAAAATAAATGTATCTATCCTTTAAGTACATTTCGTCGCGTCTGTTTATGAACAGACAATAAAGGAACCGTTTTAAGTGTCTAGCCTTCTTAAAAGAAAATAATGCTTTGGATTTTGTAACGACACAAATGTGCATTAGCTATATAGACTCTTAGTTAATCAATTACAAAAAAACAACATTTTTTTTTAAGCAAATACTGGCAGGTTACTAATGAGAAACTTTAACACTAAATTATTTTTTAATTCATATTGCTTACTCTTACTACTACATAAGGTAAGGTCATTGCGTTTTTTTAAGGTAAAGTTTGTCCAACGTAAGATTTTTCGGGTGGCAACCCTAAATTACTAGGAAATTTGACATAAATGACTGTTCTTGACAAAACGAAAGTCCCCAGAGTCATCTGATTGATATTTGTCATCCAGTAATGGACTTTGCATTTTCTCTTGTGTTTTGTGAGTTTTAGAGGCGCTAAAAGGTGTTTTATTAAAGTTTTTAAAGTGTTTAGTGGGTTTGAGGACTATAACATTTTGTGTTGTTTATATACTTTTTGGTTTGGACTTCTTATTGACATTTTTTATAGTTCATAATTTGTTTTATTTCGGGTAAGTATTGGGACTGGTTTTTGTTAATAAAATCCAGAATATACATATATTTTTTACATCTGTTTTTTAGAGTATGGATTCCAGTGATTACTGTACCTCCAGTTTGGGAATTCAAATCCCATTTCCAAACAGTGATGTCTCAAAGGTATAAATAAACATAACCTAGTATATAATTTTTCTCTTTAGTTCCAACCTACTATACAACCTAATCCCTTTTTACTGATATTGCCACTGCAATAGGGTAGATAAAAAAGGTCAGGTTGTGCTTTACCTATATGAGAAAATTTCCCAGAGAAAAATTTTGTATTTTTACTGAGATGTTTACAGTAGCTTTGGTATTTTTCCGATAATTTATCGGTGCTCCTATAGCCACACTCCACAAATATCTGTATCTGTAATTCTTATATAGCCTCATATGGCTTAAAATTTTCTGTGACTTTTATAAATAATTATAGCCACCGATTTAAAATTTAGGTTTGTTCAAGCAGAATGTTGGAAACATGTTAGCAACAATCGTAAAAACGAAGGAATTGTTACAAACATTAGGCAGAAATGTGGCAACAGTTTTCTGCTGGAACAAAAAATAAACAAGGCGTGCATACTGCTATACGTCAATACAAAAAGGTTATGTTTAAAATTTGTCAGTAAAGTGTGAAGAAAGTTTGCAAACTTTTCAAAGAGTTTCCAACATCTTAAAACTACTGCTGGAACAACAAAAATTGTATAATGTTACAAACATGGCACTGCTGGAACGACAAATTTGACGTGCGCATAATCTGAACGGTTGCAAACATTTCTGACAGCCTGCTGAAACATACCTATTGAGTTTTGCCTTTGATTGTAAAAAAATCATGAATAAAGTTGTTGGTGTAGATGTACAAGCTAAACAGAATTTACTGGAACTAACTAAAACTAACCAGAATCAGTTACAACTTGAAATTTAAAATGATTTTTACTCAATCCATGGATATCCGTGGAGTGTGGCAATAGACACTTCGATCATTTATATGTTCATTAAGCAGGTGACACCATATAATTTTTGCTGCCTTTTTTACAGAAATTTAAATTTTAAAACTTGTGTATGTGTACTTTGCAAAAAAGTTGATATGCTTTGTTATATTGATTGGTTATAATGAGATATAGTATAGAAAAATTGTTTTAGTGTGACACACATCATTACCTATACTTACAAGGGAACAAAACTGCACAGAAAATTTTAAATAATGTTTACAAGTTTTTTAAAGACCACTTTATGGGTGATGAAAATGCTGCTATTCAAGTAAGTATTTGGTTTGTAATTGAGCAATAAAATAGTTTCTTCCAAATCCCCTTCTAATAAATTGCAGATAGGCAAATTAAGCAATTGCTTAGGGCATCACATGGTGAAGGGCACCACAAAGGTTAGTTAAATCTTTTTTTTATTTCTTAATAAAGCAAATTAAAAAAAAAAAAAAAAAAGATTTAACTAACCATGACCGCCCCAATGTGACAGTTTTGCATGACCGTCTATAGCGCTTTGAACCAATCAAATTACATGTGCTTTTGCTTTTTAGTATAGTCTACAAAACACACTGTACACGTAATATGTTATCAAATAATTCAAATATATCACAGTCATTTGCCTAACCAGGTCCACCGCAAATGCATTTACCTAGGCAAATGGCTTTTAAATAAAAATTATTTTTATAAAGTCATTTTCCAGGCAGAAGGCATTTGCCTAGGCAGAAGCCATTTGCCTAAAATAATCATTTACCAGCGACATGTATATACATCAGAGTTGAGTAGTATTCGAATACTCCGTATTCTGAATCCTATTCAGAATACATTTGGCTCGTATTCGAATACATGTGTTGTCTTTCGTTTTTGACTGAATACTTTAAATTCAAATTCAAACAGTATGTTTCCATAGACCTACAAAGTACATATAGGAATTGTCAACATACAGGACTTGTATTTGAATCAGAGTTTTTATAATTAAGAAAGCGACATAGAGGACTTTTCTGGTCTTCATTGTTCATAAATCCTGAATCCTGCTATTTAAATAAAGCAGTTGTCAAATACTTTTTTACTTTGTTTTCAAAACCTGAGTATTTCAATACCTTTTAGAATATGGTATTCAAGATTCTTATTTGAATTCAGGATTTCAGTATTCGACTCTGATATACATTTTACAAAGGCAATATTTATATTATGTATACTATTTATTTTAGATAACTTCTGCGGCAACTGGTGTTAGTTTGTTGAATGTTAAAAAATATAAGGATGGACCTTGTGAGGATAGTACTAAAGCCCCTAAAAGAAAAAGAAATAAGCCCGCTACTGATGTAAGCAACTCTGTGGCCTACGAAATTCGTCAGGAAATATATGACATGTATGCCAAAAGTGAGTATGTATTTAATTACTGCAACTAATGTTTTTTCTAATAAATTTTTAATTCTACAGCTTCCAATGAAGATTTTTGGCTGATGCATCTACAAACGGCAACCTCCTAGATGTAGGCGGCAGTTTGTTTCTGTTTTTAGATTTGTAGGAAAAAACTACTTATTTACTTTTGCATAAGTATAAAAATTATAAAGTCATCTTTAAACTCCGCATAAGGTAAAATGGGCGGTGTTGCAATGTATGTTGAAAAATGTTTTAATGATGTTCTTCCTCTTGATGGTGTAGCAAGTAGGTCAATCGAAGGAATAATTGAAGTAAGTGCAATATTTATTGAAAAATTGAACATATATGTTATTTGTTTATATAGGCCTCCCTCGGGCGACTTTGACGCTTTTCGGGTTGCATTGGAGGATATATTGTCGGGTTTTCTTGATAAAAATTTGATAATTCTTGGGGACTTTAATGTGCATTTTGGCACGTTGGAACCCCGGGAAGTCTCATTAAATGATGCATTGCAGGGTTATGGTTTTGAACGCAAAGTATTTACAGCAACACGTTTGCAGAACTGCATAGATAATGTTTTCTTGAATTTTAATTATGATGATATTAAGGTGCTGGATCTTGACTCGTGTTTGTCAGATCATTCTGGTCAATTGGTTCTTATACCTACCTTGGTACATCAGGATAGAGTAAGGCCGGTTCGTTATTCATCTCGACCAATAACACAAAAAGGTAAAATTGAGTTTTTAACAGAATTTCTAGTGTAGACTGGTCTTTTGTTGATTGTGAGACGATTGATGCAGAGGGAAAGTTTGATGTGTTTATAACTCAAATTACAGATGCATTTCTAAACTCCTTCCCGGAAAAAACATATACAGTGCAACCTGGCAAACCACATGAAGCAGGCTGGTTTACTAATGATTTAAGAAACAAAAAGAGAACACTACAGATTTCTATGTGAATTAAACAAACAGTATGGAGGTAATGAACTACAAAAAATAAAAAACAAGTACAGATCTGAATATAAAAGTGCAATAATAAAGGCTAAAAAACATATAATGATAGGTTAATAAGCACATCAAACTGCCCCTCAAAGACTATGTGGCAGATTATTAATAATCACACTAAAAAGAAACAAAGCGTGACAAAATGCACTCTTGGGCCGGATGAAACAAATGATTATTTTGTTAATATAGCCTCAGATCTCTTAAAAAATCTTAAAACTAATAATAATCATAAACATCTAATTACTTCTGGAATTTCAAAGCCAAAAAAATATTTTCATTTAGAGAATTAACTTACATAGAAGTAAGGGACATTATAAAGAATCTAAAAAATAAAAACACCAAAGACTTACGGGGTCTCAATGTCCCGCTGATTAAAAGCGTTGGAGAGATAATTCTATACCCTCTTACTAAAATAATAAATTACTGCTTACAACAGTCAGTTTTTCCAAGAATATTGAAGGAGGCACTGGTGATTCCAATTTATAAAAACAAAGGTAACGCTTGTGATGTTTCAAATTACAGGCCGATCTCAATACTACCAGTATTCTCAAAAATCTTTGAAAAATGCATGGCTAATCAAATTCTCTCTTTCTTTGAGGAGAATGGCTTGTTTTCCATCTGCCAACATGGCTTTCGTAAAGGTCATAATACAATGTCAGCCATTCTTGAATTTGTAATTTATATTTTGGAAGGTTATGAAAACAAAAGAGTTTACTAGTGCTTCCTTCTGCGACCTGTCTAAGGCGTTCGATTGTGTATCCCACCAACTTTTAATAGAGAAAATAAAGGGCTATAACTTTAGTGAGAGTAGTAAAAAGCTTATTCAGTCATATCTTGCCGACAGAAGCCAAAGAGTAAGGGTGGATGGGGTGACGTCTGCTAGCAGAGTGCTGAAGACCGGAGTCCCTCAGGGTTCAATCCTGGGGCCCCTTTTATTTCTGATTTTTATTAACAACCTACCAGCTTGTTGTCCGGGTGATTTTACTCTGTATGCTGATGACACCACCATCTCCCTCAGGGACACGAACCTGAACAATCTAAACCTAAGAATGGGGAAGCACAGTCGAGTGCTCAGGACTGGTTTACAGCTAATCAGTTGATCTTAAACCCCTCAAAAACTCAGACGCTTTTGATGACTCTTAGAAATAATGAAGAACAGGATCCAGTAAAATTTCTGGGGGTATCATTGGATCCTAAGCTGCAGTGGGATGCGCACCTTGAGGGCCTTGCAAAAAAATTAAACACTGGGATCTTCATGCTTCGGAACTTAGCGATGAATGTTTCTCGTGCTGCCTTACGCGATGCATACTATGCTATTTGTCACGCACATCTAAACTATGCCACATTGGTGTGGGGTCGAGCATCGGATGCCACGAGAATTTTGCCCTCAGAGAAGAGCCGTGAGAATAATAGCGGGACTGGGTTATCGGGATGATTGTGCACAGGCTTTTAAAAGCTTGGACATCTTAACGGTACCATGCGTTTATATTTATCAGAGTCTGATTTATATCAGAAATAATGTGTCAGTCTTTGAAAGGAATTCTGACATTCACGAGCACGATACCCGCAGTAGATTAGACTTGCGAGTCCCTTATTGCAGGCTTGAAAAGGGTCAAAGAGGCCCGAACTATAATGCAGTTAAGTTTTATAATAAAGTTCCTTCAGTTATTAGGTTATTACCGATAAACAAGTTTAAAGCTAGAATCAGGAAATTCTTAGCTAAAAATGCTTTCTACACCCATCAAGAGTTTTTAAATTGTGATGTGTCAAATATGTAATACTGTGTCTAGTAAGTTTTTTTTTTCTGTATTTTAATGAATGATTTTAATTGCATTGTTTTAATTTTAGATGTTATTATATTTGTAGAATGTTTTACTTATATTACTATTTTATTGTGACGAATGTAAGTGCATATGTATATTTACATGAATAAAATTTGATTTGATTTG